>RJWK010011941.1:0-41164 GCA_004363435.1 Platanista minor | reverse complement strand
CAAAAAAACAAACAACCCAATCCAAAAATGGGCAGAAGACCTAAAAAGACATTTCTCCAAAGAAGATATACAGACTGCCAACAAACACATGAAAGAATGCTCAACATCATTAATCATTAGAGAAATGCAAATCAAAACTACAATGAGATATCATCTCACACCAGTCAGAATGGCCATCATCAAAAAATCTAGAAACAATGAATGCTGGAGAGGCTGTGGAGAAAAGGGAACACTCTTGCACTGCTGGTGGGAATGTGAATTGGTACAGCCACTATGGAGAACAGTATGGAGATTCCTTAAAAAACTACAAATAGAACTACCATATGACCCAGTAATCCCACTACTGGGCATATACCCTGAGAAAACCATAGTTCAAAAAGAGTCATGTACCAAAATGTTCATTGCAGCTATATTTACAATAGCCAGGGGATGAAAACAACCTAAGTGTCCATCATCGGATAAATGGATAAAGAAGATGTGGCACATATATACAATGGAATATTACTCAGCCATAAAAAGAAACCAAATGGAGTTATTTGTAGTGAGGTGGATGGACCTAGAGTCTGTCATACAGAGTGAAGTAAGTCAGAAAGAGAAAGACAAATACCGTATGCTAACACATATATATGGAATCTAAGAAAAAAAGAAGTGTCATGAAGGGCCTGGGGGCAGGACAGGAATAAAGACACAGACCTACTAGAGAATGGACTTGAGGATATGGGGCGGGGGAAGGGTAAGCTGTGATAAAGTGAGAGAGTGGCATGGACATATGTACACTACCAAACGTAAAATATATAGCTAGTGGGAAGCAGCTGCATAGCACAGGGAGATCAGCTCAGTGCTTTGTGATCACCTGGATGGGTGGGATTGGGAGGGTGGGTGGGAGGGAGGGAGACACACGAGGGAGGAGATATGGGAACATATGTATATGTATAATTGATTCACTTTGTTATAAAGAGAAACTAACACCGTTGTAAAGCAATTATACTCCAATAAAGATGTTAAAAATAAATAAATAAATAAATAAATAAATAAAATAAAAATATCTCTTGAGTGAGTTCATGTTCATTACAGGAAACACAGGGTGAAAACAATGCCAAGCTAAGCATCTGCAAAATATTCAAGGCAACATTATGGATATGAATTTTACAGTATCTGAGATTTTCAAGATCTCTCTGTAACTGGGACCATGTGATGTAGCAAAAACAGCTCTCACTTTGTTTTTCACTGTGGTCAAATTATTTTCACTGTGGTCAGGACACCAAGGGGGGAAATGAGGATGGGATGAATTGGGAGATTGGTATTGACATATATACATGAATATGTATAGAATTGATAACTAATGAGAACCTGCTGTATAGCACAAGGAACTCTACTCAGTGCTCTGTGGTGACCTAAATGGGAAATCCAAAAAAGATGGGATATATGTATACATATAGCTGATTCACTTTGCTATACAGCAGAAACTAACACAACATTGTAAAGCAACTATAACCCAATAATAAAAAAAATGTCTACAAATGGAACAATTCTCAGAGAGCACCTGCTGAACACTAACAGAGAACTTTGGACATCTAAAAGGACAAGAAAAATACCCATGTAACTGGGTAGGATGAAAGAAAGAAGTGAAAAGGAAGATGAGAGGAAGCAGGATTAGACCTGTACCCTGGTGAGGAGTTGAAGGAGATGAAAGGTTTCCACAACTGGTGAAGCCTCCTCACCAGTGTAGATATCAGCTGGGAAAGAAGGGAAGCTTCAGGGACTCAATGGAGAGTGCAGTGCCACAGCCCTGAGTGTCCCAGCTTGAGCCATTGTAGGCTCTCCCGACATGCACTGGCCCCAGCCTCCATGGCAGCTAGGGAGAGCTCCCACTGGAGCTGGCTCAGTTTGCCCCTGCCATCACCTCCTTGACCCAACACACCCACCTGGGTGACTGGCTTGCCCCGATCATTGCCTGACAGGCTTGCATGTTCCAATTGCTACCCCAGCACCCTCCTGCCTGGACATCCTGTTAGCCCCAAATGCTGCCTCAGTGCCCTCCTGCCTCATAGGCTCATGTGTTCTGGTGGCCTCTGGAGCAAACTCTGGTGGGAATAATACACACAGAGGTGGGGCTGAAACCACTGGTGAGCCCCAGGGGCTGTGTGACTAAAGCAGAAGAGCTGAAATATCTCCTCACAGCTGTGCAAACCACGGAGTTACACCTCTGTTAATGGCTTCCAAAATCCATCTCCTGCAAAATATCTTGGGAAGGATCTGGCTTTAGCAGCTGTGGGATTTGTGGGCATGTACACTTTGGGGTTGGGCCAGGCTGAGATGCCTCCATAGCTGCCTCCATAGTTCCCACAGTGGGTCCAGGTGTATGACTACTGAAGCTCACGGAACTGACCTCAGTGGATCTGTGCTGGTGGCCTGGTGAAAGCCAGGCCTAAGAGTCACCAGGGCCAATTTACAGCAAACCCACAGTTAAGGTGGGACTGAGAGCAGTGCCAACAACAGTGAACTTTGTAAACCCACACAATAGGTGAAAGGGGACACAGCAGAGCACATTCACAGGTGAACAGCTCCAGAGGAGGAATACACAGTGGCTTCTCACCCAGTGGGAGTTCACCAATCCCAACTACCACACGCCTCAAATCAGAAACACAGCTATGAAACAGATCTGGGGCCCTCTACTCCAAGAACTAGGGAGCAGACCCTGCCCCTGACAGGGCAGTGACAACCACACAGCAAAGGGGAGGACCCACTCTGTATCCATGGCAGGCTATGGTCACCACAACACTAGTCAAACCCCATTCAAGGGGATAATGGCACAAGCCTCTGGACCAACCTCACCCACCAGGGGGAAGACACCAGAAGCAAGAGGAATTATGATCCTGCAACCTGTGGAAAGGAGACTACAAACACAGCAAGTTAGACAAAATGAGATGACAAAGAAATATGTCGCAGATGAAGGAACAAGATTAAAAACCTACAATGATAACTAAATGAAGAAGAGATGGGCACTCTACCTGAAAAAGAATTCAGAGTAATGCTAGTAAAGATGATCCAAGATCTTGGAAAAAGAATGGAGGCATAGGTCAATAAGATGCAAGACATGTTTAACAAAGAACTAGAAAAACTAAAGGACAAATAAACAGAGGTGAACAAGACAATAATTAAAATGAAAAGTACTCTAGGAGGAATCAGTAGCAGAATAACTGAGGCAGAAGAACATATAAGTCACCTGGAAGACGGAATGGTTGAAATCTTTGCCATGGAACAGAATAAAGAAAAAAGAATGAGAAGAAATGATGACAGTCTCATAGACCTCTGGGACAAATTACACTCAACAACATTCAAATTATAGGGGTCCCAGAAGAACAAGAAAAAGAGAAATGGCCTGAGAAAATATTGGAAGAGATTATAGTCAAAACCTTCCCTAACATGGGAAAGGAAATAATCACACAAGTCCACGAAGCACAGAGTACCATACAGGATAAACCCAAGGAGGAATATGATGAGACACATATTAATCAAACTAACAAAAATTAAATACAAAGGAAATGTACTATAAGGAATAAGGCAAGCAAAAAATAACATACAAAGGACCACAAAGGTTACCAGCTGATTTTTCAGCAGAACTCTGCAGGACAGAAAAGAATGTCAGTATATTAAAAGTGATGAAAGGGAAAACCCTACTGTACAATCAAGAATAGTCTACCCAGCAAGGCTCTTATTCAGAAGTAACAGAGAAAACAAGCTTTAAAGACAAACAAAATCTAAGAGAATTCAGCACCACTAAACCAGCTTTACAACAAATGCTAAAGGAAATTCTTGGGGCAGGAAACGCAACAGAAGAGACCAAAAGAGGAAGGGAAGGAAAAAGACCCTCAAAAGAAAAATAAAAATGATTAAGGAAATGGCAATAGGAACATATATATGGATAATTACCTTAAATGTTAATGGATTAAATACTCCAACCAAAGACATAGACTGGCATAATGGATACAAAAATATGACCCATATATATGCTGTTTACAAGAGACACACTTCAGACCTAGGGACACATACAGACTGAAACTGAGGGGATGAAAAAGATATTCCATGCAAATACAAATCAAATGAAATCTGGAGTAGCAATACTCATATCAGATAAACTGGACTTTAAAATAAAGACTCTTAACAAGAGACAAAGAAGGACAATACATAAGGATCACTGGATCAATCCAAAAAGAAGATATAACAATTATAAATATATATGTTCCAACATAGGAGCACCTCAATATATAAGGCAAATGCTAATAGCTATAAAAGGGGAAGATAACAGTAACACAATAATAGTGGGGGACTTTAACAACCCACTTACACCAATGTACAGATCACAAAAACAGAAAATTAATAAGGAAACACAAGCCTTAAATGACACATTAGACCAGATAGAATTAACTGATATTTATAGGACATTTCATCCAAAAGCAGCAAAATACACTTTCTTCTCAGGTGCACACAGAACATTCTCTAGGATAGATCACAACTTGGGGCACAAATCAAACCTCAGTAAATTTAAGAAATCGAAATCAAATTAAGCATCTTTTCTGACCACAGTGCTATGAGATTAGAAATCAATTACAGGGAAAAAAACCTGTAAAAAACACAAGCACATGCAGGCTAAAAAATATGTTACTAAATAACCATTAGATCACTGAAGAAATCAAAGAGGGAATCAAAAAATACCTAGAGACGACTGTCACTGAAAACACAATGATCCAAAACCTATGCGCTGAAGAAAAAGGAGTTCTAAGAGGGAAGTTTATAGCAGTACAATCCTACCTCAAGAAGTAAGAAAAATCTAAAATAAACAACTTAACCTTATATCTAAAACAACTAGAGGAAAGAAGAACAAACAAAACCCGAAGTTAGTAGAAGGAAAGCAATCACAAAATCAGAGCAAAAATAAATGAAATAGAAATGAAGGAAACAATAGCAAAGATCAATAAAACTAAAAGCTGGTTCTTTGAGAAGAAAAACAAAACTGATAAACCTTTAGCCACACTCATCATGAAAAAAAAAGGGAGAGGACTCAAGTAAATAAAATTAGAAATGAAAAACGAAAGGTAACAAATGACACAGCAGAAATATAAAGGATCATAAGAGACTACCATAAGCAACCATAGGCCAATAAAATGTACAACCTGGAAGAATCCTGAGAAAGATACAACCTTCCAAGACTTCACCAGGAAGAAGGAGAAAATATGAACAGACCAAACACAAGTACTGAAATGGAAACTGTGATTAAAAATTTTCTAAGAAACAAAACTCCAGGACCAGACGGCTTCACAGGTGAATTCTACCTAACATTTAGAGAAGACTTATCACCTACCTTTCTGAAACTCTTCCAAGGAATTGCAGAGGAAGGAAAACTCCCAAGCTAATTCTATGAGGTCAGCATAACCCTGATACCTAAACCAGACAAAGATATCACAGAAAAGAAAATTACAGGCCAATATCATGTGATGAATATACAGACAAAAATCCTCAACAAAATACAAGCAAACCAAAACCAACAACACTTTAAAAGGATCACACATAATGATCAAGTGGGAATTATCCCAGGGATGCAAAGATTTCTCAATATCTGCAAATCAATCAGTGTGATATACCACTTCAACAAATTCAAGAATAAAAACAATATGCTCATCTCAGTACATGCAGAAAAAACTTTTGAACAAATTGAACATACAATTATGATAAAAAGTGTCCAGAAAGTAGTCATAAAGGGAACCTACCTCAACCTAATAAAGGCCATATATGACAAACCCACAACAAACATCATTCTCAATGGTGAAGAACTAAAGCATTTCTTCCAAGATCAGGAAAAAGACAAGGATGTCCACTCTCACAACTTTTATTCAACATAGTTTTGGAGGTCCTAGCTATGGTAATCAGAGAAGAAAAAGAAAAGAAAAAAAAAAAAAGAAGCCAAACTGGAAATGAAGAGGTTAAAATATCACTGTTTGCGAATGACATGATACTATAAATAGATAATCCTAAAGACGCCACCAGAAAATGACTAGAGCTAATTAATGAATTTGGTAAAGTTGCAGGAAACAAACTTAATGCACAGAAATCTCTTTCATTCCTATACGCTAACAACAAAAGATCAGAAAGACAAATCAAGGAAATAATACCATTTACCATCACATCAAAAAGAATAATATACCTAGGAATAAAGCTACCTAAGGAGGCAAAAGAACTGTACTCAGAAAATAATAAGGTACCATTGAAAGAAATCAAAGATGACACAGAAAGATAGAGAGATATACCAAGTTCATGGATTGTAAGAATCAATATTGTGAAAATGTCTATACTACACAATGCAATCTACAGATTCAAAGCAATCTCTATAAAATTACCAACCTCATTTTTCACAAAATTAGAATGAAAAATTTTTACAATTTGTGTGAAAACACAAAAGACCCCTGATGGCCAAAGCAAACTTGAGAAAGAAAAACAGAGCAGGAGGAATCAGGCTCCCTGACTATACTACAAAGCTACAGTAATAAACACAGTATGGTACTGGCAAAACAGAAATATTAATGAATGGAATAGGACCGAAAGTCCAGAGCTAAATCCACACACCTATGGTCACCTAATCTATGACAAAGGAGGCAAAAATATACAATGGAGAAAAGACAGTCACTTCAATATGTGGTGCTGGAAAAACTGGACAGCTACAAGTAAAAGAATGAAATTAGAACACTCCCTAACACCATTCACAAAAATAAACTCCAAATGAATTACAGATCTAAATGTAAGGACAGAAACACTAAAACTTTTAGAGAAAAACACAGGCAGAAAACTCTCTGACATTAATCACAGCAAGATCTTTTTCCATCCACCTCCAAGAGCAATGAAAATTTAAAAAATAAACACATGGAGAGAGGGCAGACAGCAGAAGCAAAATGAACTACAATTCTGCAGCATGTGGAAGGAAAACCATATTCACAGAAAGATAGACAAAATGAAAAGGCAGAGGACTTAGTACCAGAAGAAAGGACAACATAAAACCACAAAAAAACAACTAAATGAAGTGGAGATAGGCAACATTCAAAAAAAGAATTCAGGAGGTCTTCCCTGGTGGCTCAGTGGTTGAGAGTCCAACTGCCGATGCAGGGGACACAGGTTCATGACCCGGTCGGGGAAGAACCCACATGCCGCGGAGCAGCTGGGCCCATGAGCCATGGGCCCATGTCCGGAGCCTGTGCTCCACAACGGGAGAGGCCACAATAGTGAGAGGCCCGCATATCAAAAAAAAAAAAAATTCAGAATAATGATAGTGAAGATGATCCAGGACCTTTGAAAAAGAATGGAGGCAAAGATCAAGAAGATGCAAGAAATGTTTCAAAAATACTTAGAAGAATTAAAAAACAAACAAACAGAGATGAAGAATACAATAACTGAAATGAAAAATATACTAGAAGGAATCAATAGCAGAATAACTGAGGCAGAAGAACAAATAAATGAGCTTGAAGACAGAATGGTGGAATTCACAGCTGCAGACCAGAATAATGAAAAAAGAATGAAAAGAAATTAATACAGCCTATGAGACTTCTGGGACAACATTAAATGCAACAACATTCACATTATAGGGGTCTCAGAAGGAGAAGAGATAGAGAAAGGACCCAATAAAATATTTGAAGAGATTATAGTTGAAAACTTCCCTAACATGGGAAAGGAAATAGACACCCAAGTCCAGGAAGCACAGAGAGTCCCAGGCAAGATAAACCCAAGGAGAAACAAGCCGAGACACATAATAATCAAATTGGCAAAAATTAAAGACAAAGAAAAATTATTGAAAGCAGCAAGGGAAAAGCAACAAATAACATAGAACTCTCATAAGGTTAGCAGCTGATTTCTCAGCAGAAACTCAGCAAGCCAGAAGGGAGAGGCAGACATATTTAAAGTGATGAAAGGGAAAAACCTACAATCAAGACATACGTTACCCAGCAAGGATCCCATTCAGCTTCGAACAAGACAAGCAAAAGCTAAGAGAATTCAGCACCACCAAACCAGCTCTACAACAAATGCTAAAGGAACTTCTCCAAGTGGGAAACACAAGAGAAAAAAAGGACGTACAAAACTAACACAAAACAATTAAGAAAATGGTAACAGGAACATACATATTTATAATTACCTTAAAAGTGAATGGATTAAATGCTCCAACCAAAAGACACAGGCTGGCTGAATGGATACAAAAACAAGATCCATATATATTCTGTCTACAAGAGACCCACTTCAGACCTAGGGACACAACAGACTGACAGTGAGGGGATGGAAAATGATATTCCATGCAAATGGAAATCAAAAGAAAGCTGGAGTAGCAATACTCATATCAGGTAAAATAGATTTTAAAATAAAGAAGGTTACAAGAGACAAGGAAGGACACTACATAATGATCAAGGGATCAACCAAGAAGAAGATATAACAATTATAAATATATGTGCACCCAACATAGGAGCACCACAATAAATAAGGAAACAGCTAACAGCTATAAAAGAGGAAATCGACAGTAACACGAAAATAGTAGGGGACTTTAAAACCTCACTTCCACCAAAGGACAGATCATACAAACAGAAAACTAATAAGGAAACACAAGCTTTAAATGACACAATAGACCAGATAGATTTAATTGATATTTATAGCACATTGCATCCAAAAATAGCAGACTACACTTCTCAAATGCCCATGGAACATTCTCCAAGATAGATCACATCATGGCTCACAAATGAAGCCTCAGTAAATGTACGAAAATTGAAATCATATCAAGCATATTTTCTGACCACAATGCTATGAGATTAGAAATCAATTACAGGGAAAAAAACACACAAACACATGAAGGCAAAACAATACATTACTAAATAACCAAGAGATCACTGAAGAAATCATAGAGGAAATTAAAACAATACCTAGAAGCAAATGACAATGAAAACACGATGATCCAAAATGTATGGAATGCTGCAAAAGCAGTTCTAAGAGGGAAGTTTATAGCAATACAAGCCTACCTCATGAAACAAGAAAAATGTCCAATAAAAAAATCTAACCATACACCTAAAGGAACTAGAGAAGGAAGAACAAACAAAACCCAAAGTTAGCAGAAGGAAAGAAATCATAAAGATCAGGGCAGAAATGAATGAAAGAGAAACAAAGAAAACAATAGCAAAGATCAATAAAACTAAACGCTGGTTCCTTGAGAAGATAAACAAAATTGATAAGCCATTAGCCACTCTCAAGAAAAATAAGGAGATCACTCAAATCAAAAAAATAAGAAATGAAAAAGGAGAAGTTACAACTGACACTGCAGAAATACAAAGCGTCCTAAGAGACTATTACAAGCAACTCTATTCCAATAAAATGGACAACATGGAAGAAATCAGCAAATTTTTAGAAAAACATAACCTTCCAAGACGGAACCAGGAAGAAATAGAAAATATGAACAGGCCAATCACAAGTAATGAAATTGAAACTGTGATTAAAAATCTTCCAACAAGCAAAAGTTCAGGGCCAGATCACTTCACAGGTGAATTCTATCAAACATTTAGAGAAGAGCTAACACCCATCCTTCTCAAACTCTTCCAAAATATTGCAGAGGAAGGAACACTCCCAAAATCATTCTATGAGGCCACCATCTCCCTGATACCAAAACCAGACAAAGAAACTATTAAAAAAGAAAATTACAGACCAATATCACTGATGAATATAGGTGCAAAAATCCTCAACAAAATACTAGCAAACAGAATCCAACAACACATTAAAAGGTTCATACAGCATGATCAAGTGGGATTTATCCCAGGGATGCAAGGATTCTTCACTATATGGAAATCAATCAATGTGATACACCATCTTAACAAATTGAAGAATAAAAACCAGATCATCATCTCAATAGATGCAGAAAAAGCTTTTGACAAAATTCAACACTGATTTATGATAAAAACTATCCAGAAGTGAGCATAGAGGGAATCTACCTCAACATAATAAAGGCCATATATGACAGACAGACAGCAACATCATTTCAATGATGAAAAACTGAAAGCATTTCCTCTAAGATAAGGAACAAGACAAGGATGTGCACTCTCACCACTATTATTCAACATAGTTTTGTAAGTCTTAGCCATGGCAATTGGAGTACAAAAAGAAATAAAAGGAATACAAATTGGAAAGGAAGAAGTAAAACTGTCACTGTTTGCAGATGACATGATATTATATAGAGAGAGTCTTAAAGATGCCACCAGGAAACTACTAAAGCTAATCAATGAATTTGGTAAACTTGCAGGATACAAAATTAATGCACAGAAATCTTTTACATTCTTATACACTAACGATGGAAAATCTGAAAGAGAAATTAAGGAAACACTCCCATTTACCATTGCCACAAAAAGAATAAAATACCTAGGAATAAACCTACCTAGCGAGCCAAAAGACCTGTATGCAGAAAACTATAAGACACTGATGAAGGAAATTAAAGATGATACAAACAGATGGAAAGATATACCATGTTCTTGAATTGGAAGAATCAATATTGTGAAAATGACTATACTACCCAAAGCAATCTACAGATTCAATGCAATTCCTCTCAAATTTTGAATGGCATTTTTTACAGAACTAGAACAAAAAATCTTAAAATTTGTATGGAGACACAAAAGACCCCAAATAGCCAAAGCAGTCTTGAGGGAAAAAGTGGAGCTAGAGGAATCAGACTCCCTGACTTCATCCTATACTACAAAGCTACAGTAAACAAGGCAGTATGGTACTGGCACAAAAACAGAAATATAGATCAGTGGAACAGGATAGAAAGCCCAGAGATAAACCCATGCACCTATGGTCAACTAATCTATGACAAAGGAGGCAAGGATATACAATGGCGAAAAGACAGTCTCTTCAGTAAGTGGTGCTGGGAAAACTGGATGGCTCCATGTAAAAGAATGAAATTAGAACATTCTCTAACACCATACACAAAAATAAACTCAGAATGGAATAGACACCTAAATGTAAGAATGGACACTATAAAACTCTTAGAGGAAAACTTAGGAGGAGCACTCTTTGACATAAACTGCAGCAAGATTTATTTTTTATTTTTTATATTTTTTTATTTTTTGCGGTACGTGGGCCTCTCACTGCTGTGGCCTCTCCTGCTGCGGAGCACAGGGTCCAGGCACGCAGGCTCATCAGCCATGGCTCACAGGCCCAGCCGCTCCACGGCACGTGGGATCCTCCCAGACCGGGGCACAAACCCGCGCCCCCTGCATTGGCAGGCGGACCCTCAACCACTGCGCCACCAGGGAAGCCTCGCAAGATCTTTTTTGATTCACCTCCTAGAGTAATGGAAATAGAAACAGAAATAAACAAATGGGATCTAATGAAACTTCAAAGTTTTTACAAAGCAAAGGAAACTACAAACAAGATGAAAAGACAGCCCTCAGAATGAGAGAAAATATTTGCAAATGAATCAACAGGCAAAGGATTAACCTCCAAAATATATAAACAGCTCAATATTAAAAAACCAAACAACCCAATCAAAAAATGGGCAGAAGACCTAACAGGCAATTCTTCAAAGAAGACATACAGATGGCCAGGAAACACATGAAAAGCTGCTCAACATAACTAATTATTAGAGAAATTTAAATCAAAACTACAATGAGGTATCAGCTTACACCACTTAGAATGGGCATTATCAGAAAATCTACAAACAACAAATGCTGGAGAGGGTGTGGAGAAAAGGGAACCCTCTTGCACTGTTGGTAGGAATGTAAATTGATACAGCCACTATGGAGAACAGTATGGAGCTTCCTTAAAAATCTAAAAATAGAATTACCATATGACCCAGCCATCCCACTTCTGGGTATATACCCAGAGAAAACCATAATTCAAAGAGACACATGCACCCCAATGTTCATTGCAGCACTATCTACTATAGCCAGGTCATGGAAGCAACCAAAATGCCCATCGACAGATGAATGGATAAAGGAGATATGGTACATATATACAATGGAATATTACTCAGCCATAAAAAGGAACGAAATTGGGTCCTTTGTAGACGTGGATGAACCTAGAGACTGTCGTACAGAGTGAAATAAGTCAGAAAGAGAAAAGCAAATATCGTATATTAACACATATATATGGTACCTAGAAAAATGGTACAGATGAACTGGTTTGCAGAGCAGAAATTGAGACACAGATGTAGAGAACAAACATATGGACCCCAAGGGGGGAAATCAGTGGGCAGTGTGGGTGGTAGTGTGATGAAGTGGGAGGTTGAGATTGACATACATACACTAATATGTGTAAAATGGATAACAAATAAGAACTTGCTGTATAAAATATTAAATAAAATAAAATTCAAAAAGAAAAAGAAACAGTAGTGAAGATATATTTTTTAAAGTTATAATAGGTTCCTGTTGAAGGTTGGGCTTCTGACTCTGAGATAGAGATAAGTGTAGAGGAGGATCATGAGCGAATAGTCTTTGGATCAATGTCCATGGGAAGGAAAGGGAAAAAGCAAGATTAGACAGAGAAGAAGTTAAGCTTCAGTGCCATCCTGATGAAGGCCCCAGCTGACCCTACATGACATACTAAAGATGAGATGGTCCCCCAGATTTGTTGCTAGCTGGGATGAAGAGGCTGGCCCTTCCTACTCCCCCCACTTTGATCAGGCATTGAACCTGGGTCAGACTTAGGAAAAGGGCATGATATTGGTGAGGATATAATACAGTAGGAATTATTATCATCTTTATAGATGCCCCTAAAAGATCATTTAATTTTTTTTTTATGATTCATTCCTGGTTTTAAAAAAAGTTTGTGTTTACTAAACTATGATCCAAAGGACTTTTTAAACATGCCTACCTTATTAATCTTAAAAGAACATTTGGCCTCATACTTTAAAAATTTGATATGCTTTAATACATTGCTAATTAAAGTGAGAAATGGTATAGATGTCTGTTTGCGCTGCTGTCAGTCAACTTTGTTCCCTAATAGCTAGCTAATGCAAATAGCCTTTGTCAACTGGTTCCTAACTCGGGTTTCTAAATCAATTCTTAACCTGGCAAAATCAACAGAAAATGGAGTTCTATTCCCAATACTCCGTGACACCACAACAAGTAACCAGCATACTGATATTCCTACTCTAAACTGAGTGTTAGTTCTGTTGTTTGGTATTTTGTCTGTATTTATTTTAAGACCCAGATATTATTTTGAATTCCAGTCACAAAAATTCAATTTCTTTAATACTGGCTTAATTGTTCCATCTTTTCAGGAAATGAATTCAACATTGCTGCAGCTAGGATTTCTACCTACTATGGCTGAGAAGGTGGGTGGTTTCTGGAACCCAGTCAAGTAGTTTACCCCTGCTTAATGCTGTTGTCTTAACTGATTCCAACTTCTTGCTCACCAGTTTGGGTTTCTAAATATCCATTGGTTTTGTATTTTCCTTCCTGGTGTCCCACATGTCTGCTATGGTTGAACCATATCTTCATATTGGAGCCCCAGTTTTTAGCTCTAAAGCTATTTGATTCATTCCTTGGGAAGATATGTGTCCAGGTGGCAGGCACTACTTTACTTAGCCTGGTCATGCATAGTGTCGTTGGATAGTTGAAAATAAAATCCACTAGAATTTTTAGCCTAGGAGAACCAAAAACTTATCTGTCTTGTTCACTGTCATATCCCCAGTTCTGAATAAAGTAACAAACAGAAGACACTTCAGAAATATTTGTTGAATATGTAATAGTCAAATCTCAATTTAAAATCAGTTTGGATTATGTTTTAAATAATACTAATATGAGTATGGTCAAGTTTAGAAATTCTAGGTGAAATGATGAAAAGAAGAGAAAGCAAGAAGAATTGCTCTTGGCAGATGCTCTCAAGAAGAGCTCTGTGGCCTCACGTGGGTTCTGATAACATTCCGCTTCAGATAGATATGAACATATCTGGAGGATTACAGCTATGAAAGACAGGGCCCATGAAACAAAATAACTCAGTATATGGGGTAATTAAAATATTTTAGGATTAAAGAAATATCCCTCCTTCCTCAAGCAATACCCTGGGATGTCTATCCTAGTTAATGGAACATCAAGATCTATGGAGTGATTCTGGCCAACACTGATGAGACATATGCTAGCCCAGTCTGGTCCATGGCATCTTCTGCCAGGCAAAGAAGTTATCAAAGGCATCTGCTGGCAAATAATACAGCTGAACTTGACCTGAAAGTGCCTCAGATATGTCCAGGATGCAATCATGTGATATCTTAGCCACTTAGATATTTATTTTATTGACTAGATTAAACAGAACTCAAGGGTCTCTTGAAGACAAAAATACATCAATCCTATCCACAGCTGGAGGGTCAGGTCTAATAGATTAGAACCAGAGGGTATGGTGGAGGCCAGAATGTAAGGAGTCCTTGAGAGTATCTGCAATAAAGGTGAAAGAAATCTAGAATCAAAAAAAAAAAAAAAAAACAGACTTGGAAAGTAGAACCAATGATTGCAGGGACATGACACTTTTGAATGGGGTATCTGGTTTGATCTTGGTAACACATTCTAACCTAGTTTCACAGAAGGTGTATTTGTCCCCAGAGAGAAAAAGAACTGCCTTTGTGAAAGAACTCTAAATTCTGAAAGTATTAGAGTCCAAGTTATCTGTCCCTACATAGGGCCTCTCCTTTGCCCACAATTTAGTAAAGATGTAAAGGAGAATTTTCCTTCTTGATAGTTTTGTAAGTAACAGTTTAGGTGTGGAAGCCACAGTGCCTATATACCAGGCTACTGGTTATATAGGAGTCACCCTGAAGAAGCTTGTTAAAAATACAGATTTCTGGTTTCTTAGCCCCAGAAATACTGATTCAATAGGAGCATGGACCCAGGAGTCAAAATAAAAAGAATTAGTGGTGATTTAATATCAGGTGGTACAAAGAGCACATTTGAGAAACACTGTGAATACCTTGCCATTCACAGTGTGTTCCATGGACCAGCAGCATCAGCAACACCTGGGAGTTTATTCTCAAGCCCCATCACAGACTGCTGAATCACAATCTGCATTTAACAGAATCCCTAGATGATACATGTGCAAATTAAAGTTTGAGACTTACTCTAAAACATCGGAGGCTGTGGTTAATTTCACAAAACACAAACTCTCAGATGGAAGCTATATTGTGTGCCTAAATGACTAGTACCTAGCCTCTTGTGACAGTGGCCAATGTCTTACAACTAGCTTGGAAGGGGAGGCTACATAAGCAGCTAGTGGTCAGGACCTGCATGCCTAATTTATACAGGAATGAATGGTAGGACTGATTTTTGCAAATATTTCAGGTGACTTTTGGGATACTAAAAAATACTTGGGGATAGGTTACTTTTCAAGGAACAGGGCTCATCTTCCTAAAGACAGGAGCTTAGAATGATTGAAATGCAGACTTAAATAGTAATGCAATTAATTTGTATGCAAGGCTGTTGAAGACTAGGACATTAGTTATGGTATATGAAGATTAAAATTGGGCATTAAGAATTATGAAAATAGGGCTTCCCTGGTGGCACAGTGGTTGAGAGTCCACCTGCCAATGCAGGGGACACGGGTTCAAGCCCCAGTCCGGGAAGATCCCACATGTCACGGAGCGGCTGGGCCCATGAGCCATGGCCGCTGAGCCTGTGCATCCAGAGCATGTGCTCCACTACGGGAGAGGCCACAACAGTGAGAGGCCCACCTACTGCAAAAAAAAAAAACAAAAAAAATAGAATTATGAAAATAAAGTATTTTAAGCCCAAAAACAAACAAAAAAAAACCTGATGATTATTTTTTTAAATACTAAGGATGATTGCCCTCTGTATGCATGACTTCAACTAAAAAATCTGTAATGCTCATTAATGTGGGTCCTTATTATTAGCAAATCATGACCAGCTGTCCTTCATTTACTTATTTAAACACCACTGTTTGTTTGTAGCTGCTGAGGTTATTTACAGAGTCTCACTTTCTGTGACTTTTCATTATCTGCCTAATTCTTTTCTACTAAAATAAATAAATAAATAAATAATTGCCAGGAATTTTGGCCTGCAGATGCATTCATCTATTCCTCATGTTTTAGAGTAGCCAAGACACTGGGCAGCGACATTTCAGCTAACCATTTATCTACCTGTACAACAAGCTTCTGATTTTCTCACTCAGTTATTTTGCTCTCCCTCTTTTCCCTCTTCATTCCCTCTTCCATTATTTTTTACTTATTTGTGCATCACTTATGTATTTAAGCAAGGCACACAAATCAACTCCATACGAATCAAGAAAATGTTATCTTCTATGCAAAGTGACTAGAATAGCACCTGGCAAATACAGGCATTTCAGAAATGTTGGGCATTCACTGGATACTTTTGAGAGATGGCTATATAGATGGTCTTCTGCTATGAAAAGTGCAGAATACAAAATGTAATGTGAATGTCATTTGTCTCCATAGCCAGCTACATAATTTGCTGAGCTCAGAGCAAGTTGAAAATGTAAACCCCCCTTCTTCAAAAATTATTAAGAATTTCAAGATGCTGACAACAGAGTGGGACCCTTCTGAGTGTGGACACAGGCCTTATACCTGTAAAGATGTGAACATCACTGTCACTTCAGTCAGAAAAGTATTTTTGTATTGTCTGTCTTCATTCCAAGTTTACACAAAGATCTTTTAGCAAATATATGTTCCATTTTCTTTTTCTTAAAATATAATTATCCATTAGAGAATTTCCAATTATTTGCTGCTGGTAGAACAAAGGTAACACATGAAAAGGAAAATAATAGAATAGCAGAATTTAAGTACCATCGAGAAAGAATCATGACCACTAAATACCAGTAGTATCAACTTTAAAATATTTAATAATTATTTTTATGGAGTCCACTCACCACCACTAGAGGCACATTTCAAAAGATGTAACATCTTTTCCCCTCACCCCATCCCTTTTTCCCTCCCCAGATTCAGAGAATACATTTCCCGGCTGAGAAAATTTCAATTATGAGCAATATAGGCGAAAAACCTTGTCACCACAAAATATCTCTTTGTCATGCTGCAAAAAACTCCAGGCCCAAAAGACTCGGGAAGAAACTTTGATCTTCCCCCTAACTGCATTAGGAATTTAAATAGAGGGACCAATGTAGCAATAGAGCAATCACCAGAGATATCTGCAAAGAATATGTAGTGGAGGAAACTTAGCAGAGCCTAGAGGTCAAAGTCCACTCTCTGTACCATTGTCTCTGCAGGGTCCTGCAAAGAGTTTTTACCAAACATTTGCTCTTCCATCTCCTTGTGAATTGCCTTCTTCCCCTTTGAAGTCCTAAATCCCTATCCCCAATATCTTCCTTAACTGAAGACGGTATTCAAGGTGAGGGTCTCAGCCATTTTGGTGAGTTACTCTCCCATTTATATGTTATTAAAATTGTGTGTGATTTTTCCCATAAATCTGTCTCATATCATTTTAATTTTTAGACTAGACAGAAGAACTTAGAAGGGTAAAGGAAACTTTCTTCTTCCCTGAGAGCAGTTAATACAGATTGAAATGCTCTAACTCTTTGTCATGTCTGGTTAGGAAAATAGGTTGAAAGCCATTACTTTAACTCTTGCTACACAGCTATAAAGAATCCTCCGATGATTCTTGTTCTTCTGTAGCTAGCACACATATTTACACAATATTGCAATTGTTTACATATGTCTCCATTACTAGATTCTGTCAACTTAAAGGTAAACACACAACATGAGAGTTGTGAATTTAAGTTTTATTCAGGGTCTTACTGAGGACTATAGCCTGGGATACAGCCACTCAGTTCTGAGGTAACTACTCTGAAGAGGTAGGGGAGAAGCCAGTTTATATACGATTTTGGGCTAGGGGTTATTTGTACTCAAGAACACATCTTGGTAAAAGATTACTGTTGGTCCCAAAGAACAAATATCTCAAGTTAATGATTTTAGTGATTTTCTGTTTGGGAAGATGCAAAAATCTGGGTTCATTAAAATATTTCCTGAGTTATACGTCTATCTAAGGGGCCTGCTTGTGCAAAGGACAGAGTGTCTCATCCTGTTATTGTCTTTTTTTTTTTTTAATCTTTATTGGAGTATAATTGCTTTACAATGGTGTGTTAGTTTCTGCTTTATAACCAAGTGTATCAGTTAAACATATATATATATATATTCCCATATCTCCTCCCTCTTGTGTCTCCCTCCCTCCCACCCTGCCTATCCCACCCATTCAGGTGGTCACAAAGCACCGAGCTGATCTCCCTGTGCTATGCGGCTGCTTCCCACTAGCTATCTATTTTACGTTTGGTAGTGCATATATGTCCATGCCACTCTCTCACTTTTTCACAACTTAATTTCTTCTCAGAGTGCATGGTTGGTCAGCAATTGCAGTAGGGTTTGACTTAATCTTGGTAGAACTGAGCGGTGAGCTAGGCTCTTTGTTTTTCTTCATTTTCAACTCTAAGGTCTTCCAGAGAAGGCCTGCTATTTGCTTTTTATATGACCTGGGAACTAAAGATTTTTTTTTTATTTTTTTTTGAATGGTGAAAAAATCAAAAGAAGAATAATATTTCATGACATGTGAAAATTATATGAAATTTAAATTTCAGAGTTCATGAATATTTATTGGAACACAGCCACACCTGTTCCTTTGTGTGTTGTCTGTGGCTGCTTTGGCCCTACCACAGCAGTGTTGAGTAGTTGTGACAGAGACCATATGATGCACAAAGCCTAAAATATTTGCTATCTTACAGAAAAAAATTGCTGACATCTACTTTTGTATGAGGGCTGTAACTTTTTCATCATTGAAAACCTGAGCCTAGCACAATGTCTGACTTTCATTACATGTTTCATATGTTGAGAACAGTGGGAATAAAAAGCAAAAGAAAGAGGGAGGAAAGTTTCCTTTTTATGTGACATTTTTCTGGAGGCCCACCCAATTTCCCAGGTCCTCTCCTGAATGGACTCTAGTCTATCCAAGCTCTATTGCTTTTTTTGTGTTTAAGAACATCTAAGCTTTACTCCTTTAACAAATTTCAATTATATAATACAGTAGTATTATCAACTATAGTCACTATGTTCTACATTATATGCTCAACCCTTACTCATCTTATAACTGAAAGTTTGTACTCTTTTACCAACCTCTCCCTATTTTCTCCACCTCTCAGCCCTTGGCAACCACTTTTCTTCTTTTTTTTTATTTTTTTGATTTTTTTTTTTTTTTTGAGATTCCACATGTAAGTGATAAGAGGCAGTATTTGCCTTTCCCTATCTGGCTTATTTCACTTAACATAATGCCCTCCAGGTTATCTATGTTGTGGCAAATGGCAGAATTTCCTTCTTTTTTAAGGCTATATGATATTCCATCATGTGGAGTAACTATATATATAATATATATTTTATATATATATATATATATATCACATTTTCTTTATCAATTTATCTATTGACAAACACAGATTATTTGCTCTTAAATTATGAAAATTGTCAGAGTAACATGGATGAACACATTTCTTGTTTTATATTATAATATATTTCAAATATTGAAGCCTTCTAGAATGTTGTGATGTTGATGACCACATCACACTTACTGTTGACTAAAATCTCTAAGCTAGTTTAATTTTTTTTTTTTTTTTTTGCTGTACGCGGGCCTCTCACTGTTGTGGCCTCTCCCGTTGCGGAGCACAGGCTCCGGACGCGCAGGCTCAGCGGCCATGGCTCACAGGCCCAGCCACTCCGCGGCATGTGGGATCTTCACGGACCGGGTCACGAACCCGCGTCCCCTGCATCGGCAGGTGGACTCTCAACCACTGCACCACCAGGGAAGCCCTCTAAGCTAGTTTAAAATCAGCTGCTGACATCCTTGTCCTTCTAGGTAGTAATTGTATAGAAAAAGAACAGTTATAGTAATTCACTCCACATTCACCTACATGAATTCCTGTTACTTACTCTCAAGTGTCCATTACATTTTCACTTTTATGGAAGTTAATTAAAATGGTATCCACTTGCTTTTTTGTTTTACAACTGCAGGGCCTTGTAGGAAAAATAATTTCATTTAAAGGTTTCCTTTGCAACCACAAACTTCACCAAATGGCCTCTGATGAAAACCACTGACTTTTAAAAGTATCCATTTTTAATTGTTTTATACAATGATCAATATATCTCAAAAAAATATCATGCAAAGGTTTATGTTTTATCTTCTAAATTAAGTTGCTCTATTATAATTTTTATTTAACCAGGCCTACTGACTTATGCCATATATGTCTTTTTATTCCTTAGAAAAAGAAAATATGATAAAATATCCTTTTATATTCTTTTAGTTGAAAAATAAATAGTGCTGTATAATAATACAATATGTTTGAAGTCCTAGAGAAATAGCGTGCCTTTTGCAGATGTATTTTTTTTTTTTTTAATGTGGAGGCTACTTTGGTTAAGTACAGCATCTCAGTCAAAGCTCTTAATGGCAAACACTCTACCTAAATTAACCAGAAATGGAAATCAATGGAAAGACTAGTGTATCTAGCACAGAAAATAAGCAGAAATCAAGGGAGGTTGACAAGCATGGGAATAGCCAAGTTCATGCCATCCGAATAATTTGACGAGGACATCACTCCTTTTGCAGTCTTCTGGAAACACCCTTTTTGTTATGGGGTGAATTTTGTCCCCCTAAAATTAATATGTTGAAGTCTTAACCCCTAGTACCTCAGAATGTAACCTTATTTTGATATAAGATTGTTGCAGATATAATTATTTAAGATGAGTTACTTAGGGTAGGCCCAATCCAATATGACAGGAGTCCTTATGAAAAGAGGAAATTTGGACACAGACATGAACATAGGATAATGGCATGTGAGGATGAAGGCAGATTTGGGTGATGCTTCTACAGAGTACTGCAAAAGATTGCAAGCAAACCACCAGAAGCTAGGGGAGAGACATGGAACACATTCTTCACAGCCATCAGAAGGAACCAACTCTGATGACACCTTGATCTCAGACTTCTAGCATCCAAGACTGTGAAACAATAAATTTCTCTTTCTTAAGCCACTCAGTTTGTGGCACTTTGTTACAGCAGCCCTAAAAAATAACATTAGTGCTGATTCTTCCTTACTGCACCATCACAACCAGTCTCTAAAAGTCCTAGTATCTTTGCTCATTCTCAAAATTCAAAGTCCCAGGAAGAAGCATCCAATTCAACAAGTCTAGGTCATATGAGCAAGTTCTGTCATCAGGGAGCTGGAGAAGGAAGATCTAATCTCTTTCAGTTCCTGCAATTGGAGGCAAGGCCCTCTCTACTTCTAAGATAGTTCACTGAGGACTACACAAATAGGAAGGTTCTGGGGTGCTGTGATGCCAAGAAGTAATCAATGGCTGCTCTGTGAGGTTAGTTCATAGAACCTCCAAGTTGGTTGAGACATTGAAAGCTGCTTAAATCTACTACATTCTCCAGTGGTATGGAATTATTTTTGCTGACAATGATTCCTTTCTCACATTAAAAATAATTGTGAGAGCTCCTATACAAGAATATCTTGTGATTAAAAGTATATATAATGTACTAAGAACTCAGTAACACCTTTATAAATAAAATTGTACTTAATAACCAAAACTGAATAAATATACATTGACAAAGGATTTTATTTATCACTGTAAGACATTATTTATTGCATCAAGAAACCAGATTTATATGATGTATTTTTTTGCAGACCTCTTGCAATGACTTGCAGTAACTTGGAGTCTCCCCTGCTTATCCTCAGGAGTCTATAATTCAGGGTCTTGGAACTATTGTTTTCTCATGTAAATGGTGTATTGGAAAGGTTCAACTCCATGAGAGTAAAAACATGAAGTTGTTTTCTTTTTCTTCAGCCTTCTCTTTCAACTATATTTTGTTAAATCATTCTTTTCCATCCTTTAACAGTTTGGGAAAATCCTATAATTTCATAGTCTCTTTCAGTTATAACAAGCTCAATTTCCAACTTCAATCACAAATTAATTTCAATCTCAACTTTTCCCCTTTTTCCCAGCAAGGTTGAAAAAGTCCATTCTGAGAAGCTGCCTCCTCTGCAATGGCTAGCTCACTGGTGCTTTGAGACAGGGAAGAGGTAGGGGAAAAAGGACGAACATCCCAATTGTTAGCTGGTCTTTCTCTACTGACCACGCCTGTGTCTGGTCAACACTGACTGGATATCAATGCTGGCTGTGATTAGCAATTCAAATGTCATCTCATTCAAAGGGGTATGCGTGTGATTCTTTCGGAAGGCCATGCAAGACCTCCCTTCTGTACAATTCCCTGCCTTGACACACACAACCTCAGCCTGACCTCTTCATCCCCTTCTTTCAGCTTCTGCCATTGGTGATCTCCCTATAGAAGGCTATAGTCTTCTGCTGTTGAGTTCCTTTGACCAGACGACAGCTCTCTTGAGAGAGATTCAGAAAGATTGTTCAGTTGTAGTTAATAGTTATTAATTAACATCAATATCCTTGCATATCAAACAATTGAATGCATATCTCCACTCAGTCGTCTCTTTCCAATTGTCTCCTACTGAAGCCAAGTCAGCAGGTTGGCTGTTAAAGAATATCTAGGAATTGTATCTTGTTAGTGGTATGGGTTACACATAAATCTGTCAAATCATATTAAACTCTACATGTAAGATCTGAGCATTTCACTCAATGTAAATTATATTTCAATTTAAAAGAAAGAATTCCTAATAATGGAAAATTAATGATAGATAATGCTAAAGAATGAAAATAAATGCCCATGTCTCTTTCTGAAAGCATCCTAAGTTTCCCGGACTGACGATATTGGAGCTTTTGCTTAGCTATAGATGGAAGTGCTCTCTACCTCTTGAAGAGGGGAGAAATGTTTTATTTTACTATGACTACTGCATTCCCCATAAATCAAACAGTCCAATTACTCTGACCATTCCTTTCTCTTTTGACTCACCCCTACTCAATGCTGACTGGAAAAGGTGGGGAAGGTTTGGCATGGTGATTTGTGATGGAAGGGCTAGTTCTGCTGCCTCTTAGTAAGTTCTTAGGGAAGGTACCATCAAAGATAGGTTGCTTACCAATCCAAAAATGGGCAGAAGACCTAAATAGACATTTCTCCAAAGAAGACATACAGATGGTCAAGAAGCACATGAAAAGCTGCTCAACATCACTAATTATTAGAGAAATGCAAATCAAAACTACAATGAAGTATCAGCTCACACCAGTTAGAATGGGTATCATCAGAAGATCTACAAACAACAAAGGCTGGAGAGGGTGTGGAGAAAAGGGAACCCTCTTGTACTGTTGATGGGAATGTAAATTGATACAGCCAATATGGAGAACAGTATGGAAGTTCCTTAAAAAACTAAAAATAAGGGGCTTCCCTGGTGGCGCAGTGGTTGAGTCCGCCTGCCAATGCAGAGGACACGGGTTCACGCCCCGGTCCGGGAAGATCCCACATGCCACGGAGCGGCTGGGCCCATGAGCCATGGCCGCTGAGCCTGCGCGTCTGGAGCCTGTGCTCTGCAACGGGAGAGGCCACAACAGTGAGAGGCCCGCATACCACAAAAAAAAAAAAACTAAAGTAGAATTACCATATGATCCAGCAATCCCACTACTGGGCATGTACCCAGAGCAAACCACAATTCAAAAAGACACATGCACCTCAGTGTTCATTGCGGCACTATTTACAACAGCCAGGTCACAGAAGCAACCTAAATGCCCATTGACAGACGAATGGATAAAGAAGTTGTGGTACATATATACAATGGAATATTACTCAGCCATAAAAAGGAATAAAATTGGGTCATTTGTTGAGATGTGGATGGATCTAGAGACTGTCATACAGAGTGAAGTAAGTCAGAAAGAGAAAAACAAATATCCTATATTAACACACGTATGTGGAACCTAGAAAAATCGTACAGATGAACCGGTTTGCAGAGAAGAAATTGAGACACAAATGCAGAGAACAAATGTATGGACACCAAGTGGGGAAAGCGGTGGGAGGGGGGGAGTGTGATGAATTGGGCGACTGGGATTGACATGTATACACTGATGTGTATAAAATTGATGACTAATAAGGACCTGCTGTATAAAAAAATAAATAAAATAAAGTTCAAAAATTAAATAAATAAATAAATAGTGTTTTTTCTCTTTAAAAAAAAAAAAAAAAGATCGGTTGCTTAAAGTCTCTTGATTTTAGCTGGGCCTCATAATGAATGTCCAAGCAATGGGTGCCATCAATACTATCCTATAAAAATGTCAAAAATGTATGAAAAGAGGAGTTTTAGAGAGAACTGTGATATGACCCAAGTCTGAATTAGACTTTCATTTATTTTACAAATAACAATTAAACATCTACCACATGTCGTGATTTCCTAGGCACTAAGGATTTGATGAAGAATAATAAGGGCCAACACACAAAGTTGTACAGATTGGGGCAAATATATCTTGAAAATACATATAAGGCAGTCCTGCTATTCTCAGAAAGAGAAAGAAATAAAGGTTTATTTTTCCCATAAGTAACTGGGAAATTATAATAACGTTTGGCCAAAACTAAGGTAGAGGAAGCATAGGATTCTATGCAAACCAAGATTTGAGAAAATCAGAGATTTCCTGGAGGAAATATGTCTGAGCCAAAACCCAAAGTTTGAGTAGAGTTAGCAAGAGAAAAAAGAAGGATTAATATTCTAGGAAGAAGAACATAAAGTCACTGTATTAGTTTCATAGGGCTGACAAAACAAATTATCACAAACCAAATGGCTTAAAACAAGAGAAACTTATTCTGTCATGGTTCAGAAGAACAGAAGTCTGAAATCAAGGTGTTGGCAAGGTTGGGTCCTTCTGGAGACTCTGAAGGAAAATGTGTCGTGTGCTGTTCTCCTAGCTTCTGGTGTTTGCTGATAAATCCTTGGTTTGTACCTGCACCTCTCCAATCTCTGTCTCTGTCATCATATACCCTTTTTCCCTAGGTATTTCAGACTACCTCTGTGTGTCCTCTCCTCTCCTTATAAGGGCACGAACCACTGGATTTCAGGCCCTCTTGAATCTAACATGAGCTTATTTTAACTTAACTGATTATATCTGCAAAGACCTATTTCCAAATAAGGTCACAATCTGAAGTTTCAGGTGGACATGAATTTTGGAGGACACTGCTCAACCCACTATAATCACTAAATGTCTGTGTAATATTTTAGCAATTAAAAAATTTTTTTTCATTGTATTTTATTTATATTTTATACAGAAGATTCTTATTAGTCATCAATTTTATACACATCAGTGTACATATGTCAATCCCAATTGCCCAATTCAGTACACCACCACAAAGGATTAATCCTTTGTCCATTGATCCATTGGCAAATATTTTCTCCCATTCTGAGTGTTGTCTTTTCGTCTCATTTATGGTTTTCTTTGGTGTGCAAAAGCTTTGAAGGTTCATTAGGTCCCATTTGCTTAGTTTTGATTTTATTTCCATTACTCTAGGAGGTGGATCAAAAAGATTTTGCTGTGATTTATGTCAAAGAGTGTTATTCCTATGTTTTTCTCTAATAGATTTATAGTACCGGGTCTTATATTTAGGTCTCTAATCCATTATGACTTTATTTTTGTTTATGGTGTTATGGAGTGTTCTAATTTCATTCTTTTACATGTAGCTGTCCATTTTTCCCAGCACCACTTATTGAAGAGACTGTCTTTTCTCCATTGAATATCCTTGTCTCCTTTGTCGTAGATTAGTTGACCATAGGTGCGTGGGTTTATCTCAGGATTTCTATCTTGTTCCATTGACCTATGTTTCTGTTTTTGTGCCAGTACCATATTGTCTTGATTACTGTAGCTTTGTAGTATAATCTGAAGTCAGGGAGTTTGATGCCTCCAGCTTCTTTTTTATCCCTCAAGACTGCTTTGGCTATTTGGGGTCTTTTGTGTCTCCATAAAAATTTTCAGATTTTTTGTTCTAGTTCCATAAAAAATGCCATTGGTAATTTGACAGGGATTGCATTGAATCTGTAGATTGCTTTGGGTAGTATAGTCATTTTCACAATATTGATACTTCTAATCCAAGAACATGGTATATCTCTCCATCTGTTGGTATCATCTTTAACTTCTTTCATCAGTGTCTTTTATTTTCTGCTTACAGGTCTTTTGTCTCCCTAGGTAGGTTAATTCCTAGGTATTTTATTCTTTTTGTAGCAATGGTAAATGGGAGTGTTTCCTTAATTTCTCTTTCAGATTTTTCATCATTAGTGTATGCAAGATACTTCTGTGCATTAATTTTGTATTCTGAAAATTTACCAAATTCATTTATTAGCTCTAGCACTTTTCTGGTGGCATCTTTAAGTTTCTCTATGTATAGCATCATGTCATCTGCAAACAGTGACAGTTTTACTTCTTTTTTCCAATTTGTATTCCTTTCATTTACTTTTCTTCTCTGATTGCCATGGTTAGGACTTCCAAAATTATGTTAAATAATAGTGGTGAGAGTGGATATCCTTGTTTTGTTCCTGATCTTAGAGGAAATGCTTTCACTTTTTCACCATTGAGAATGATATTTGCTCTGGGTTTGCTGTATATGGCCTTTATTTTGTGAGGTAGTTTCCCTCTATGCCCACTTTCTAGAGAGGTTTTATCATAAATTGGTGTTGAAATTTGTCAAAAGCTTTTTCTGCATCTATTGAAATGATCATATGGTTTTTATTCTTCAGTATGTTAATATGGTGTATCACATTGATTGATTTCCGTATAGTGAAGAATCCTTGCATCCCTGGGGTAAATCCCACTTGATCATGGTGTATGATTCTTTTAATGTGTTTTTGGATTCTGTTTGCTAGTGTCTTGTTGAGGATTTTTACATCTATATTCATCAGTGATATGGGTCTATAATTTTTTTTTTTTTTGTAGTATCTTTGTCTGGTTTTGGTATCAGGGTGATGGTGGCCTCACAGAATGAGTTTGGGTGTCTTCCTTCCTCTGCAAATTTTTGGAAGAGTTTGAGGAGGATGGGTGTTACCTCTTCTCTAAAAGTTTGATAGAATTCACCTGTGAAGCCATCTGGTCCTGGACTTTTGTTTGATGGAAGATTTTTAATCACAGTTTCAATTTCATTACTTGCTATTGGTTGGTTCATATTTTCTATTTCTTCCTCGTTCAGACTTGGAAGAAACACCTTTCTATAAATTTGTCCATTTCTTCCAGTTTGTCCATTTTATTGGCATAGAGTTACTTGCAGTAGTCTCTTAGGATGCTTTGCATTTCTGAGGTGTCAGTTGTAACTTCTCCTTTTTCATTTCTAATTTTATTGATTTGAGTCCTCTCCCTCTTTTTCTTGATGAGACTGGCTAATGGTTTATCAGTTTGGTTTATCTTCTCAAAGAACCAGATTTTAGTTTTATTGGTCTTTGCTATTGCTTTCTTTGTTTCTATTTCATTTATTTCTGCTCTGATCTTTATGATTTCTTTCCTTCTGCTAACTTTTGGTTTTGTTTTTTCTTCTTTAGTTCCTTTAGGTGTAAGGTTAGATTGTTCATTTGAGATTTTTCTTGTTTCTTGAGGTAGGCTTGTATAGCTATAAGCTTCTGTCTTAGAACTGCTTTTAATGCATCCCGTAGGTTTTGGATTGTCATGTTTTCATTGTCACTTGTCTCTAGGTATTTTTTGATTTCCTCTTTGATTTCTTCAGTGATTTCTTGGTTATTTAATAATATATTGTTTACCCTCCATATGTTTGTGTTTTTTACGGTTTTTTCTCTGTAATTGATTTCTAATCTCATAGTGTTGTGGTCAGAAAAGATGCTTGATATGGTTTCAATTTTCTTTAATTTACTGAGAATTGATTTGTGACCCAAGATATGATCTAACCTGGAGAATGTTCCATGCGCACTTGCAAAGAAAGTGTAATCTGCTATTGTTGGATGGAATGTGCTATAAATATCAATTAAATCTATCTGAGCTATTTTGTCATTTAAAGATTGTGTTTCCTTATTTATTTTCATTTTGGAAGATCTGTCCATTGGTGTAAGTCAGGTGTTAAAGTCCCCCACAATTACTGTATTACTGTCGACTTCCTCTTTTATAGCTGTTAGCAGTTGACTTATGTATTGAGATGCTCCTATGCCGGGTACATATATATTTATAATTGTTATATCCTCTTGGATTAATCCCTTGATCATTATGTAGTGTCCTTCCTTGTTTCTTGTAACATTATTTATTTTAAAGTCTATTTTATCTGATATGAGAATTGCTACTCCAGCTTTCTTTTGATTTCCATTTGCATGGAATATCTTTTTCCATCCCCTCACTTTCAGTCTGTGTGTCCCTAGTTCTGAAGTGGTTCTCTTGTAGACAATATATATATGGGTCTTGTTTTTGTATCGATTCAGCAATCCATTCAGCAAGTGTGTTTTGGTTGGAGCGTTTTATCCATTCACGTTTAAGGTAATTATTGATATGTATGTTCCAATGACCATTTTGTAAATTTTGGGGGGTTTGTTTTTGTAGATACTTTTCTTCTCTTGTGTTTCCCACTTAGAGAACTTCCTTTAGCATTTGTTGTAGAGCTGGTTTGGTGGTGCTGAATTCTCTTAGCTTTTGCTTGTCTGTAAAGCTTTTGATTTCTCCATCAAAGCTGAATGGGATCCTTGCCGGGTAGAGTAATCTTGGTTGTAGGTTCTTCCCTTTCATCACTTTAAGTATATCATGCCACTCTCTTCTGGCTTGTAGAGTTTCTGCTGAGAACTCAGCTGTTAACCTTATGGGAGTTCCCTTGTATGTTATTTTTCATTTTTCCCTTGCTGCTTTCAATAATTTTTCTTTGTCTTTAATTTTTGCCAATTTAATTACTATGTGTCTCGGCATGTTTCTCCTTGGCTTTATTCTGTATGGGACTCGCTGCGCTTCCTGGGCTTGGGTGGCTATTTCCTTTCCCTTGTTAGGGAATTTTCGACTATAATCTCTTCAAATGTTTTCTCTGGTCCTTTCTCTCTCTCTTCTCCTTCTGGGACCCCTATGAAGCGAAAGCTGTTGCATTTAATAATGTTGTTCCCAGAGGTCTCTTAGGCTGTCTTCATTTCTTTTCCTTCTTTTTTCTTTATTCTGTTCCACAGCAGTGAGTTCGACTATTCTGTCTTCCAGCTCACTTATCCCTTCTTCTGCCTCAGTTATTCTGCTCTTGATTCCTTCTAGTGTAGTTTTCATTTCAGTTATTGTATTGTTCATCTCTGTTTGTTTGTTCTTTAATTCTTCTAGGTCTTTGTTAAACATTTCTTGCATCCTCTCGATCTTTGCCTCCATTCTTTTTCGGAGGTCCTGGATCATCTTCACTATCATTATTCTGAATTCTTTTTCTGGAAGGTTGTCTGTCTCCACTACATTTAGTTGTTTTCCTGGGGTTTTATCTTGTTCCTTCATCTGGTACTTAGCCCTCTGTCTTTTCATCTTGTCTATCTTTCTGTGAATGTGGTTTTTGTTCCACAGGCTGCAGGATTGTAGTTCTTGCTTCTGCTGCCTGCCCCCTGGTATATGAGGCTATCTAAGATGCTTGTGTAAAGTTCCTGATTGGAGGGACTTGTGGTGGGTAGAGCTGACTGTTGCTCTCGTCTGCAGAGCTCAGTAAAACTTTAATCTGCTTGACTGCTTATAAGTGGAGCTGGTTCTCTCTCTGTTGGTTATTTGGCCTGAGGCAACCCAACACTGGGGCCTACCTGGGCTCTTTGGTGGGGCTAATAGCAGACTCTAGGAGGGCTCATACCAAGGATTACTTCCTAGAACTTCTGCTGCCAGTGTCCTTGTCCCCACGGTGAGCCACAGCCATGTGCTGCCTCTGCAGAAGACCCTCCAACACTAGCAGGTAGGTCTGGTTCAGTCTCCCCTGGGGTCACTGCTCCTTCCCCTGGGTTCCGATGCACACACTACTTTGTGTGTGCCCTCCAAGTTGGAGTCTCTTTTTCCTCCAGTCCTGTCAAAGCCCTGCAATCAAATCCCACTAGACTTCAAAGTCTGATTCTCTAGGAATTCCTCCTCCCATTGATGGACCCCCAAGTTGGGAAGCCTGACGTGGGGCTCAGAACCTTCACTCCAGTGTGTGGACTTCTGTGGTATAAGTGTTCTCCAGTCTGTGAGTCACCCTCCCAGCAGTTATGGGATTTGATTTTACTGTGATTGCGCCCCTCCTACCATTCCATTGTGACTTCTCCTTTGTGTTTGGATGTGGGGTATCTTTTTTGGTGAGTTCAAGTGTCTTCCTGTCGATGATTGTCCAGCAGCTAGTTGTGATTCTGGTGTTCTCACAAGAGGGAGTGAGAGCACATCCTTCTACTCTGCCATCTTGGTTCAGGACCCTATTTTAGCAATTTTTGCCACGTTGCTCTCATATTAAACCTCTTACTTCTGCAGTTCAAATCTTCATATTATATTATAATTAATGATTTGAGAGTCTGTCAACCTTCATAAGAATGTTAACTTCTTGATGCAGATAATGAAACAACCTCAGCATCTACCTCAAAACCTAGACAACAGATAAATATTCCTCAAAAAATGCAAATTTTTGAGACTTACTTTCCTCAACTGTAATTATGTGTTGGGCTCACTACACAAAATACAATCTTTCTGTCTTTCTCAAGAATGCCATATCAGAATATGCCTTGGTCTGGAATATAACAATACATATAGGTCAAACATAAGAGAAGGTGGCTTTAAAATGTGATTATGGGCTGCATTCTTCCAGCTACAATTCATTGACACTTTTATTTTTATAACAGTGATTATGATAATGTTGGGCAACAGAGAAGGATTAAGCATAGTTTATACACATTGCAGCTACATGCTCTCTCTCTCACAGAGTTGTGAAAAATCCCTTTGGAAAACTGCTTTTGTATTTGTAGTAGTATTCCTTTTGCAAACCTTGATAATGTTTCTGCAAGATGAGAAGACCCTTGATTATTTTCATGCTAGAAACCTGAGAAACAAGTCTTATAAACACAGAAAAATTATAGAACAAATCCACTGCCTTCAAATAATAATAATGTTGTTCTACGTAACAATATATTTTTCTTCTTCTTTTAGCTGCTTTTTAACTATAATCATCATACTGTATAGTACAGCCCCAGAACTTATTTATTGTATAACTAGAAGTTTGTACCTTTTGATCACCTTTACCCATTTTGACCCCATCCCTCACCTCTGGCAACCTACAATCTGTTCTCCATATCTGAGATTGTTCTCCATATTTCAGATTTCACATACATGTGAGATCATATGATATCAATCTTTCTCTCTCTGACTTATTTCACTTTGCATACTGCCCCTAAGTCAATCCATGTTGTTTCAAATAGCAGGATTTCCATATATATATATATATTTTTTATATGTACATATACATATTTTTATAAGTATACATATTCATTTTCTTTATCCATTCATCCATTGATGAACACACGTTGTTTCCATGTCTGGGCTATTGTAGATAATGTTGCAATGAATGTAGAAGTGTAGATATCTTTCCAAGATAATGATTTTGTTTCCTTTGTATATATACCCAGACATGGAACTGTTGAATCATATGATAGATCTATCTTTAATTTTTTGAGGAACCTCCATAATGTTTTCTATGATTGCTGCACCAATTTACAATCCTGCCAACAGTGTATAAAGACTCCCTTTTCTTCACATCCCGTCTACACTTATCTGTCTTTTTGATAATAACCATTCTAACAGGTGTTAGGCGATATCTCATGGTGGTTTTGATTTGCGTTTCCCTAATGGTTAGTGATGCTGAGCACATTTTCATGTACCTGTTGGCTACTTGTAAGTCTTCTTTGGAAAACATGTCTATTCAGTTCCTCTGCCCATTTTTAAACTGCATTATTTGTTTTTTGATATTGAATTGTATGAGTTCTTTGTATATTTTATATATTAACTTCTTATTAGATATATCATTTGCAAATATCTTCTCCTATTCAGTAGGTTGTCTTTTCATTTTGTTGATAGTTTCCTTCACTGTGCAAAAGCTTTTTACTTTGATATAGTCCCACTTGATTTTTTTTTGCTTTTGTTTCCTTTGCTTTTGGTGTCAAATCCAAAAAAATCTTTACTTAGATGGATGTCAAAGAGGTTACCTCTTATGTTTTCCTCTAGGATTTTCATGGTTTTGGGTACTACATTCAAGGCTTTAATCCATTTTGAGTTTATTTTTGTGTATGGTGTAAGATAGGAGTCCAGTTTCCTTCATTTGCATGTGGCTATCACTTATAATTTTCATTGCAGTTTTAAATATATCATCTCTTTGACCCTCATAAATCTCTCAAAGGGTGAGTGTTTGAGATAAGATTCCCTACAAGTATAAGATGTAAATCTTGTGGAATTGATAAAGGATGATTCTGAGGAGAAATACATAGAAAGTGAGAGATGAAAGACATCTTAGGGGAAAAAGCCAAGCAAAGAGGTGATATCAGAGAAAGTTTTTCTCAGCATAATCTCACTGGGAGCTCTGGAATATGAAGAACATAACAGAGCTGTCCCACATTTAGGCAAAGGGGCCAGACTTCTGTGACCCTACATAGTTGGTCATCAGCTATGTGTTAGCCACCGGGAGCAGGAGATGTAAGCTTCCAGGCATTTTGGGTGAGCTGGCTCCCATCTGCCAAAGGCAATTCTCTGAAGAAAGTACAACTGTGGATCATTAGCAGCATACCATTATAGCAGCCAGTGGTATGTGTAGAGCCAGGTAAGAAGAATCTGGGCAGGGCACAAAAAGCATCTCCTCCAGCAAGTATGGTAAAAGATCCCATTTTACAAAAGTTACAGCCAAGCCTTAGAGAAGTTAAGTAATTTTCCAAATCTACTAAGCCAATAGATAACACAATCAGAACATGAATTCAGGTCTTACTTCATAGACTATATTCTTTCTGCAGTCTCTGCTTCATAGCAAATTCTTTGGTAAATACTATATGCTGCTGTGGATGATCCTACTGGGCAAGAATGGGAGGGCTCATTCTAGAACTTACTAAACAGTGTCTTCTTACTAGGAACAAATTATCATAGAAATGACCGTTGATCCCACTTGTGTAGATGGACCAGTTTTATCAATAATAACTTAAGGGGGTCTTAATTTTTCATATACACAATTCTTTCTTTTCTCTTTTTTCTCTTCATGAAATGTTATGCTTGCTCTCTATTAACTAGAGACTATGTTAAAAGGTAAAAGTTGACCCCAAATGATCTCAAGTGTAAGCAATACAATATTTTGCAATATATTACTAAAAATGTTAAGAAAATCACCATTTGAGTAAATCAACACAGGCTCAGTACATTTTACCCTCATACCCCCTTATCTTGGGAAGGGTAAAACACATTTGAATATCTGGCACTTTTATTAGAGTGACCAGCAATAATTATGAGCCATGTGTCATTGTTTGACCAAATCTAAATAGGGCAAGCCTGAGAAGAAGCATTCTTTCTTAGAAACCTCATAAAAATCCCCATTTCATACAATATTCTCTTTCAAAGTTACAGGTAAGCTCATTCTGACACTTCAGAAATGAATAACGTGCTCTCATTGTTTCATCCAGAAGCTTGAGTAAATCATCAAGCCTCAGAGAAATTGCTAAAATACAAGGAAGAAAATGAACTTTCCAGCTTACTTATTCAAACTCCTATACCTGCTTTAGATTAGATTAGGGATTTCTTGTCCTTAGACAAATTTAGGGGTTTTATTCCACTGTTGAAGATAACTAGGCATAAATGTGTTATAAAAACATCTCAGGGTCTTGCACAACATACTTTATTTTGGCTATGAATTATACTCATTTCTTCATGAAGTTATGGCTTTCCAAGATATGATAGGTTTTAAAGTTAAAGTTTTCATCACCTAACACAAAAATGCATATCTGGAGATGATTTACCACAGTGTTGGTCTGTATATCTTTTTTTTGTTTGTTTGTTTTTCATACTCCATTATTACAAAAGTGACAGAAAAATTTCTGGTGTATCTGACCTGGCTAAAGAGAAAGTCTTTGTTACTAATGTCCCTATATATTCTACCAGGACATTAGGTAAAATGCCAAGAAGCTTCGATCTTAATGTATTCTAGAAGTACTTTAATTAAAATGACACATAAACTGTGCCAAAGGGGGTAATCTGTGATTGAACTAAACAAGTGTATGCATAAAAGTTACACTTAAGAATCTACTCAATGAGATATAACCAAATTTAAACTAATTTGCCACCTTAAAATGAACTAGTTGAAAAGAACAATGTATTTTATATTTAAAAAGATAACATTTCAATAAAGTAAGAAATTACACATGCATAATATGCATATGCATAATTTAAATGTATACTTCTGTCTATAATTAAAAGTAATGCACCAATAAAATCTAGGAACAGTTGCTTTTCCCTGCAAGAGAATTGGGGTGTAGTAATATTTATCTATACTGGCTTAGGTAATTAATGTTTGCAAGTATTTTGAGTTCTTGCCATGATAATCTCCATAGAAAGATGAAACAGACATTTGAGGCTGAATAAACCACTTGGAAAGGCTGTCATAAAAACAAGTTCAACCACTAGGAAGACAGTGATACACTTGTGTGGCCTACCATCAAAGGAGGCTTCTAATCCATCACTCCCAAACGGGGAAAAAAAAAAAATGCTGAAAAAGAAATAAAATTAAAAAAATTTTTGCTTCACTACCATCTCATACCCTCCTAGAACACCAAGTCCCTACATCAGCCATTTTTTTAATCCATTCTAGTGAAATATTAAATTGAGAGGTGTCATAGGATTATCGTTAGCTGCTTAATCTTCAAGGGTGATCTTTTCCCAAAGGGGTCTGAATTTTATGAGGGCTATTTGAGATGCATATAAAGCATTCTTCAATATTCCTTTTAGAATAAAGATACTGTTTTTTTTGTTTGTTTTTTTTTTCGTACGCAGGCCTCTCACTGTTGTGGCCTCTCCCGTTGCAGAGCACAGGCTCAGCGGCCATGGCTCACGGGCCCAGCCACTCCGCGGCATGTGGGATCTTCCCGGACCGGGGCACGAACCCGCGTCCCCTGCATCGGCAGGAGGACTCTCAACCACTGCGCCACCAGGGAAGCCCAAGATACTGGTCTTTAATGCTCCAATTCCAGGCATATAGAAAGTCTTGCCTTATTATTACTATCGTCTCATTATTACTGCCTGATTATTATGAGTGTTGGATAAAATAGTTACTGATATAAATGACAGGTTATGAAGAGAGAGGATTTGTTGATCTTTTGACAATCATCTAAACAATGGGAAAATCTCTTCCAAGCCAAGTTCTCCTACCTCATGTCATTACACTAATTCTAACATCTTTCCTAAATCAAATTCTTTCTGTATGGAGAGAATATTTTGACAGAGAGAGCCTATAGTGTGTAGGATTTTAATAATAGACAACTGCCCGAAGAAGCAGAGCCCTCCCTGACTGTGTTTCAGATCTAGCCAAAGTCATTTATTACCAGACTCTATGGACACCCGAACTTACAATGAGTTTTCTGACCCCAGGAGGATTTAGATAAACTCTTGATAAGTTCTGTTCTGTGACATAAGCACTAAGTTGCTTAGCAGCAAAAATGTTTCTCCTCTTAAATACCTCAGCCAACAACATTTCTGCAGGATTTATAAGGATGCAACAGGATGAGGGTGCTAAGTGTCCCAGGGTGAAAGCAGTTTTTGTTAATCTTACATGAGGCTTAAGACTCTAAATCCATTTTCAACCCCTTCTGAGTCCTTTCTTTTCTAAGCTCAAGGATGAAAGGGGCCCTGCAGGTGGTTCTGCTCTTCCCTTCCTCTGTTGGTATGCAGAGGCTTGCTGGGCAGGAAGCCACAAGCCCTCATTCTTAGTCAGCGGGTAATCAGAATATTATAAAACAACTTGATTCTGGATGCTTGAGTGGATTTAGAATAAACTGGATTTTTTTCATTAATACATTTCTGACTACTGTTTTCCACTCTGTTCAGAAGTAAAGTAAGTTCCCTTTCTTTTTAGAAGATCCACGCCTTGGAGATTCTATAAATATAGCTTTTAATTTAACTCCTGTGAAAGAATGGCAACATGCCTTTGAGTGAAATTGACACCTTTCAGAGGCACTATCTCTCCCCATTTGCCACTGCCTCCCTGAGTGTCATTAGCCTCCCCTGGATAGGAAAAAGTTTTGTACAAGGCCCCAAAAAGCTAAAAGTCCTTAGATTTAAGGGCATTTGTTTACTGAGCCCGTCTGACTCAGCAGTGATGTACGTGCAGAGGAAGTCTTTCCTTGCCTGTCTTAGCTCTGAAGGAGTGTGATTTTTCTTTTCCACTCAAGTTCTATTCAGAAAGCAAAAGAAGCACATAATTCTCTTGTCCCTTGCATCCCTCTGTTGTGTATTTCACAGGAAACCTCATTATTAAAATAAAAATATCATTTGTAATCTATTAAAATCGGCTTGGTTTGGTCAAAAGCCATGGTAAGGGAGGGTGGAATAAAAACTGCATCTTGAGGCAAAAAGGTCCATTTTGTTGTGCTACAGTTCAGAACATGCTGTCAATTGAATGAGACCAGAGCAATAAATTCTGGGGGTTCTTGGGTGGAAGTATTTCTTATCACTCTTGGATTGAAAGGTTCATGGTATTTTAGGGTTTTCTCCAGTTGCCTTGAATGATTAAAGAAAATGTCAAAGAGCATTGGGGAGGAGGTGCCAAATCCTTCCATTGAGGCCTTCCCAATATATGATTGATGGATCCTATCAAGGGGGCTGTCACGTAGTAAAGTACCAGCTACCACACAGAGAAGGTGTTTGGTGCTGTACAAACTTTTTTGTTTTTTGTTTTTTGTTTTTTGTTTTTTGTTTTCCCCAGCCCTTGGAAAAGGAGGAGAAATTGAGGACTAGCAGCATCCCACACACACAGTATGACCCAGAAAGATCGAACTGAACACAGAAATGTTCTGGCCTTCTTTTCAGATCTTGCACCGAAATAATTAAACCCATCATCGATTTCCATCTGCTTGGACTCTGACCCAAAAGTGAGAGTCAAATAGCAATCAATGCCAGTTCCTCAATTACCCAGTGTCACAGCATCACAAATAATTGTGATGACAAAAATTTTTATTTTCCAAGTGAGGAAGAAAACACTCCAAGAACCCTAACAACTACTACTGTGGAAGCCAAACACATTCACTCACAAATAAGACATAGTATTGTCTCCAGATCCCACTGGAAGAGATTCGGCTGACTTAAAACAAAACAGAACCAGATAAACAAAATACCTCCCCAACATAAGAGAAAGCTCACTGCTTACTAGCTGTGTGACTGTGTTCAACTTTGCTGTGCCTTTCTTTTCTTATGGTCAAATGGGGATAAGAATATGTCTACCTTTAGGTCATTTATGAGACCAAATGGGTACTTAGAACATTGCCCAGTGTCTAACTATTTAAGTCTTAGCTGTTACCATTAACCTTCCATACTGAGGCATGTCAATGGGCTATTGTCATAAATGATAGCCCGAGTCTATATTCATCCCTGACTCCCTCACTCCCTCACAACACTGCTGTATGAACTATCTGAACTCATCAACTGAACTTGATTTTCCTCACCTTCTAAATAAACTGATTACACATGACTCTGCTACATTGGGATGTGGTACAAATGACCACAGACTCTAATGATCCCTGGAGTGACTGATGTGAAAATAAGTGCTAAATTCAAAACCTAACGTGACATGTATGCTGACCTCAGCTCTTCTTGAAAAGATTAAAGTTGAAGCATGAAGGGAATAATGTTTGCTAGATCATACTTTCATTGAGCTGTAGCTTCATGGATTACAAAATTAAGTAAAAACACCTGACTACAACAGGTCAGATTTTTTTGTTGTTGTTTGCCATTTTTATTCTTTAAAAGTTTCTTAAGATTTTTCTGAACTGCAGGCTAAATAAATGTTAGCTTAGCCCCCGTTGCTACTGCCTACCAAGGAATTCTCTGAATGACTAAGTGCCTCAGGCACAATGAAAGTGGATTTATGAGTTTTCCAGGGATCTACTATAGACAAATAAGGCTGTGCATCAGAGGGTCCTATTTAAAGCTAAGTTAATCAGCCAAAGAACAGTGCTAGAAGGAAAGGAAATGACAGGAGAGGAATGTAGAGGCTCTGTGCTTGGATGGGCAAACAGCAGAAGGTAAACACTTGAAGTCCAGGCAGAGGGAAAATGCTCACCCTAAAGGTACTCTTCTTTGTACTAAATCACACCACTGGAGATGGAATGAAAGGTGAGCCATGGGAAGCTAACCCAGCCAAGCATCCCACAGCTCCCAAGGTTACAGATACCTGTCAACAAGCAGTGGTATTGAGGGCCACATCCCTTCAGAATGGGATGTGGAAGGGTTCCTTCCAGATATTCCTTTTATTTGGGGTCTTAAAGTCAAACTTATTGGACATTTCCCAGCAAATATGTTGATCAGTTCTAAAATACCTAATATCTTCTTCTTTGAAATACCTGGAAAGTTTTCTTACAGTTTAAAACTAGATAACAGTATGTAACATATTATTAAAATATATATAGTATTTATAAGTTACCTGTACAGCCTTACTAATTGATATGCCCTTTGTCTTTAATAACCACGGATCTTGGTGCATGAGGCTTAAGGAACAATGTCTAATGTCATGCACATACTCAGTTTATAGGTATATAGATACTAAATCTAAGGACTTCACAGCCAAGCAATGCAAAGAATTTGATGTTTGGTGGAGGAATTATTACATAGACTTGTGCTTTCTTCCCTTTTTTTCCTTGTTTTCATTTAATGAGAAGTGCTTTAACCTAGGCACATAATGGCAATTCTATTTGTGCAGTGGTATGGGGAAAACTAATTGAGCAAGGCCAGGCCTGAGAAAATTGGGATGTTCATTGGTTATATTTATATTTTCACCCTCTGTCTCCTTATTCTCTGTGGTTCTTTGCTCCCCATTTCACTGCTATACAGTACTCTTATCCTCTCATATCTTTCTTCTTATCAAAACTGACTCTCAAAAAAACAATCTGATACCCATCAGCATTAGGAATAACCAAAAACAGTACTCCACTTGTTAGCCATTCTTTGAGAATAAGCATTTTGACAGACATCAAACCTTTAATATACAGAGGAAAGAACAAAGGCAAGGGTGCATTTTGTGGAGTTCATTACCTCTGTAGCTAAATGTCTTCAATGTATTTGAATCTATTCTGCATGTTATTATAAATAGAATAACATGGAGTATGCCCTCATAATATTTACAATCTAACAACAGAGACATAAATATGAATACAATGCAGCACTCAGATGTGAAAAATAGGAGAGGGATACAAAAGGCTATGAAGAAAAAGTAACCCACTCTCCCCAGGGAAGTTGGAACATGCCAGATTCTTGGTCTTAAAGGAAATGTAAGCATTTTTCCAGGTAAGGGGAAGAAAAGAATCATCCCTACAAAGGGAAAAGAATGTGAAAAAAATGGTGGTGGAGGAGGGGCAATTGAAAACATGCCCTGTTTGAGAACTGGCCAAAAGAATTTCACAAGACCTTAAAATCACACACTTAGGTGAGTCCAGATGAGATCAGGTTTGTGAATATAAATATTGCTAGCAGGCTAACAATCATATTTACAAAAGAAATTGTAGTGGACTGTCTTGCTCATCACCTTATCACATCACAGAACAACACTGCCCCAGAATTGGTGATCTTGTCTTGAAGATTTTCAAGGGAAAGAGTCAATTACTTTCTCTGGCCAGCATATTCAGCATCTAACAAACCTTATTCTCAAGTACTGGGGAGGCTTAAAAAGGGTTATACAAATGTGAGAATTAGGCAAGCAGTAAGCAATTGTCCATGGCTGAAATATGACTGCCTCTCCCGTCTGACTCACATTCTAGATGGTATGTGCCATTACCTTTGTCTTATTCATTTCCCACTATTTATTACTAAGGTCCTACTTTTCTTAATATTTTACACAAACGCTGTGTTTTCACTTGAACACTGTTAGAATTCTCCTGGGATGGTTGATAGTTGTTTCAATTACCAACTCATTTCCTCAGCAGCTTGCCGTGATGGGAAGTGATCTATGCTATAGGAATTTGCATTTTTCTCTGAATTTAGTGAAGTTTCTGCTTCAGAGAACAGGGCTTTCTGAAGCTCTGAAGCCAAAAGCTCAGCCTCTCTATACACCAGTGCTGAATCAAATCTCGGAGACAAGAGTTTTGGGTGAAGTAGAAAAGAATAGCTTTATTGCTTTGCCAAGCAAAGGGGGACACAGTGGGCTCCTTCCCTTGAAAACCATGTGTCCCAAACTGGGAGGATATGATGAGGAGTTTTATAGCAATAGTTCAAGGGTGGGGCTGCTGAAGAGATTAGGTTGTGTGCAGGGTCTCAGGTGGTCGTCTCCTAATCTTGATGAGCTTCTCTCATCCCTTTAATCTTGCCTCAGATGGTTTCTTAGCTGCTCCTCCCTTGATTAGCAACTGTGGGAATCTGCCCTTTGGAACTCAGAGAAGGTCATGGAGGCTGAAGTCTTGCCTATAAGAAACGGGAGAAAAAGCCCTCCATGTCCAGGAACCCCCTCCATGTCCAGAAACCCCACAGGGCCCCACTGGGTTTCACCCTTCCCCTTCCTCCTGCCCCCTTCCTCCTTCTCCTCTTTTTTCTTCTTCTTTAGCTTTTAATTTAGTTTGGCCTCCTCTACAAACACATGGAGGTTTCCTTTATAAAGAGATGTACTGCTCACTTATTTAATATGGTTTCGTGTTTGTTCTTTGGTCTACTAGTTTAAATTTACTGGAGAAAGCAAGTACTTTATCCCAACATAAAGCATGCACATAGTTAAATAATTTGGCACTACTCAGCTTGTGGGATTTTAGTTCCCTAACCAGGGATTGAACCTGGGCCTTCGGCAGTGAAAGCACAGAGTCCTAACCACTGGACCACTAGAGAATTCCCAATAATTTGTTTTTTATTTTATTTTATTTTATTTATTTATTTATTTATTTTTTTAACATCTTTATTGGAGTATAATTGCTTTACAATGGTGTCAGTCTCTGCTTTATAACAAAGTGAATCAATTATACATACACATATGTTCCCACATCTCCTCCCTCCTGCGTCTCCCTCCTTCCCACCCTCCCCATCCCACCCATCCAGGTGATCACAAAGCACTGAGCTGAT
>RJWK010011940.1:0-41162 GCA_004363435.1 Platanista minor | reverse complement strand
AAAAAAAAAAAAAAAAAAAAAAGAAGTCTTTCTCCACCCAGAGATGTTAAAAAAGTTTTCCCTGCACACTTAGGTCTCTAACCATCGGGGTCGCATTTCACAGTGATGTGAGGTGGGGTCTCACCTGGTGATTTCCGTCTAGGGGCTGACTTCCCAGGTCCCCTTATTGCTTGATCCCTGTTCCCCCTCTGATTAGTATAGCCACCATCTCCTTGTGATAAACGGAGAGGGGGTTGAGCTCCTGGCAGCCCTAGGGGAGGGGAAATGTGGAAGGGGAGAGAGATGAGAGGGCCTTGAGGGAGCAAAGAGGCCAACTGAGGTGGAGGCGGCTGGGATGCTGGGATGATGTGGCAGATGGGGGATTCCCAGGGGAGGGGCTCTGGGGATGCTAAACAGTTTTAACTGGGACACTTTTGAGGGATGGGCAACATTGGGATGTCTGTGTTCTGTGATAGAAGCTTCCTTGGACCCCGAAACCTTGTGATGAGCCTCCTTTGCACACAGAAGCCTCGTGTGAGAGTCAGGCCTCCGGGGGGGCAGAGGGGGGGGTGGGCAGGCAAAGCACAGGCCCTGGAGTCAGGAGGACCAGCCGCCCTGCCAGCTGAGACCCTGGCCTCCCGCAGGCTCCCCACCTGTGAAGTGGGGTGGGGGTGGAGGGCTCCCTGCCCTTGACCTCAGCCCTAGCCTCACCATCCACCTGCTGGAGGGGGTCACCCAGCCCACTGAGGGACCAGGGCTTGCTCAAGGCCACACAGAGTTACAGGAGTGAAGACCAGGCCTGGGACTCGGGGCTCCCAGCTGGGGCCCCCTCTCGTGCAGGACAGCTACCCCAGCCCTCGGGGAGGGTTCACTCAGACCCCCTGGTGACACTGCCTCCCAGTCGCCTTCCCCACCTTGGTCCCCCCGCCCCCGGCTCAGCCATCAGCTCCAGTCCTCACACCACGGTGCCCAGCGGGGCTGGCAGCTCAGATAGGAAATCAGGGGCTGCCTGGGAGGCTGGGCGGGCAGGAGTCCTGGAGCCCTGGACTGGGGGTGTCTGCTTCCTGGGGCTGCCCTAACAAAGCACCACAGGCTGAGCAGCTTAAACAACAGAGATTGATTTTCTCCCCGTCCTGGAGTCTGGACATCTGAGATCAAAGCATCAGCCGGGCTGGTTCCTCCTGAGGCCCCTCTCCTTGGTGTGCGGATGGCTGTCTTCCCCCTGTTGTCCTTCTGGGGTCGTCCCTCTGTGTGTCGTCTGAGTACTAACCCCCTTTTCTTATAAGGACCCCAGACACACTGGATTAGGGCCCACCCACGTGACCTCATTTTACCTTAACTCCCTTTAAAGGCCCCGTCTGCATACACAGTCACACGCTGAGGTGCTGTGCTCCTGGCTGCGCACCTGAACCTCTCGCCCGCGTGTGCTGGGACTGGCATGTGATCAAGAAGCCCTGCGAAGACCACCGTGTGTATTTCACAGGAAATGAATGAAAGGCGTTCACGCGGGAGCCCTGGCCCGCGGTTAATGGAAACAGATGATCGATGAACCAGACATGGACTGACTCGGATAAGTCTCGGGAGGGTCATATTTGAGCAGAAAAGCAATGCTGAATGTCAGGGACTCAAGGTACCATCTATGTCAAGTTTAAACATTGACTCTGCAGGCTGCTGGGATGTAAGCATGTGTTGTAAACATACAGAAACACGGTGGGACTGAGCCACGCTGAAAAAAGATCTGAGAAAAGGGCATGTATCAGAATGTTACGTCTGCTCAGCCTGGGTGCTGGGCTCACAGGTGTTCATCACGTCACTGTCTGCGCCCCTCAGCCAGTGGAGAATGCTCCTAGTTATTCCAGGAGCTGTCTGACCTCCCTTCCCAGGTCAACCGCAGGCCCGGCTCTGCTCCAACCCCTTCCGTGTCTCTGTCCCGAGCAGGGCCTCTTCCCCTCGTCCCCCTGCAGCGAGGAGAGGGCTTCTCACCCGGGAGCCACAGCCCCACGCCCGCCTCAGGACACGGACTGCCTACACCAGACCTCGGTTTAAATCACACTTAGTGCCTCGGCCTCCCCAGGGCGGGCGCAGCACCCTGCTGTGTCGAGACCCTCCTGACCCGGAGGTCGCAGAGCTGCAGCAACCCCAAGCCCCCCGAGGTGTGGGGAGGGTGGGACCTGGGGCAAGTAGTCCCAGGTCACAGGCCATGAGGGATGCTCAGGTGAGACGTGTCCTCATCCAAAGCAAGTCAAATGAGAGGTGGTCCCAGGTTGGTGACCCGGGAGGTCAGATGTCAGCGTGGGCCCTGGAGCCCCTTCCCCTGGGTGTGTCTGCGCAGGGGAGAAGGAGACAGTTGGGGGGGCAGCACCCACACGCCCAGCACTTGGGGCATTGCAGTTTGCAAAGGGAGGGGGGGGTCTCTGGCACCTGCCCCAGAAGCCACCCGTGGGCAGAAGGAGCTGGCCAGCTAGGGAGCCATACCCACAAGAGGGGGACCACGCTGGTGGCCAGAGAGAGGTTGCCTGCAAAGGAGGGGTGTGCTCCCATTTCACAGGTGAGAAAACTGAGGCCCCAGGAGGACACAGGACCCCCATGAGGCCACACTCAGGTGGGGAGGAACTGAGCTTGGGTCCAAACCAGGCTACTCCACCACCACCCACCACCTGCTGGGCTGGATCTCACGCTCCTGGGTGGAGGAGACACTTTGGTGCGGATGGTTTACCGCTCAGCCCTGCTCCCTTCTCAGCTCCAGCCCCCGCCTCTCCCCAGACCTTTAGATCCACTGCCCTTTCCCTAGACCTGCTCAAACGGGATGTGTTCAAACAGAGCGCCTCGTTCCCTACTCTTCGGCAGCGGCTCAGGCCAAAACCTCTGATCATACCCTCTTCCCAGCAATGCCCCCAAGGCCAGAGCAAGTCCAGGAGCCCCAGTCCCCCCTCCAGCCAGTGGCCACACCGGTATCTCCATGTTCTCCCGCCTTCCACTCCGCAGTGAGGAGGCAGCTGCAGCCTTCAGAGCACAGGTCGCGTCCGTCCCCTCTGAGAGCCCCGTGGCTCCTCACCGCCCCTCCCCACCCCAGCCTACAGGGTTTCCTTCCTCTACCTCCCTGCCCTCAGTTCCTCCTGCTCCAGTGGCCACACGGGCCTCATTTCTTTTTTTTTTCTTTTTCAAACCTGACTTTCAATTTAATGATCTTATTCCTGATAGTTTCATTTATTTATTTATTATTTACTTTTGGCTGCTTTGGGTCTTCATTGCTGCACACAGGCTTTCTCTAGTTGCAGAGAGCAGAGGTTACTCTTCATTGTGGTGCACGGGCTTCTCATTGTGGCGGCCTCTCTTGCTGCGGAGCACGGGCTCTAGAGCACAGGCTCAGTAGTTGTGGCGCACGGGCTTAGCTGCTCCACGGCATGTGGGATCTTCCCAGACCAGGGAATGAACCCGTGTCCCCTGCATTGGCAGGCGGATTCTCAACCACCACGCCACCAGGAAAGTCCCACGGGCCACATTTCTGATCCACCCCAGGGCCTTTGCACTTGCTATTTCTTCTACCTGGAAAGCTCTTCCTCCAGATCTGCACGTGGCCAAGGTCACCTCCTTTGCAGATAAAGAACCCCAATGGACACAGGAAACAAGCCCTGATGGGAGGAGGAGTGGCCTTGTTGTCATAAAAGAGGCCTAAGTAAATGGCCACTTGGCTGGGACGGTGGAGGGGATTCCAATCTGCTTGAGGGTCTGGCTCAGGTCCACCTCTAGGGTCTCTTGTGGCCTTGAGGGGCCTCCGTTTCTCCCACTGTCAATGAAGGGGTAGACCAGATGGCCCCTCAGGGCCAGGTCTGACGGGAATGTGACATTTGGAACTGTCTCTCAGGGGACCTCCAGTCCGTCTGGCCCATCACCCCCAGGAGTAGGATACTCGCACCGACCAGTCAGGAGACCAAGGCCCTCGGTGTGCAGGCGGAGCCAGGAATTCAGCCTTGCTGTGCCAATTTAATCCAGCCCCCTGACTGGCAAAGCCCCATTACAGCTCGTCAGCATACAGCAGGTACCCCCAGCCCAGCCCAACTTCTCCAGCCTGGATGATCAGCAGAGCCGCTCAAGTGGGTCTAAGATGCCCCTAATTGGAATCCTGACGATTCGGAAGCTAACGATACACTCAACTCATCCTTAATTGGCGTGATGCCACTGGAGACGCAGGGCGGTAAGAGCCGAGGGCCGGCTCTGACATGAGCCATCATTAGAGCTCCTCAGGCAGCTCTGCAGTGGGGCCGGTCCCCACCTCTGCATCCCCGGAGCCGTGGCCCGGCAGACCCAACCCCACCTCCCCAGTCTTCTCTCTGACAGCTGGGTCTGGGGCAGCTGTTTTTTTTTTTTTTTTTTTTTTGCGGTACGCGGGCCTCTCACTGCTGTGGCCTCTCCCACCACGGGGCACAGGCTCCGGACGCGCAGGCCCAGCGGCTATGGCTCACGGGCCCGGCCGCTCCACGGCATGAAGGATCCTCCCAGACCGGGGCACGAACCCGTGTCCCCTTCATCGGCAGGTGGATTCCCAACCACTGCGCCACCAGGGAAGCCCAAGGGGCAGCTGTTTTTGAGGCTCCTAGGGGGTCCCGGGGCCTGTCCCTGCGTAGATCCCCACCCTGGGGGGCTGGTCAAATTCTGGGGTGCTGGGAGGCCTCCACTCTCCCTCATCACCGGCATTGCCTCCCTGGGTCAGCCTCAGCTGGTCTGACGGGGACCTCATTAAGTGTGTGGGGAAAACCAACCAGAGCATCGGGCCCACGTGGCTTCCCCTGATGTAAGTTCTCAGTGCACAGCTCCCGACCCTGTCCTGAGCCTCACTTTCCTCAGATGTAAATTGGGATAAAGTTGCTGGTTCAGCCTTTCTCCCAGCTTGTTGGCAGGCCACACTCACTGCACGGCCAGGCCCTTGGAAAGACAAAGGAGCATGTGAGGGCTGTGGGCCCCACCGTCCCCTCCTTTGAGGGTGTCCAGGCTGGGCACACAGGCACGGCTAGCTCTGGACGACCAGCCAGCACAGCCTGAGTCCAGGGACAGCCCCACACGTGGGGTCTCTGAGGAAGCCCAGAGCTGTGTCGGTGTGCCGGGACCAGGCCCTGCAGAATGGGGCTGCGAGGCGCCCTGGGAGCCGGCGACGGTGACCAGCACCGTCAGGGAGACTCCAGCCTGGGGCCACCTGAGCTGCCTGGCGACCCTGCTCAGAACCCATGAGGCTCAACTGGCCCGCTGCCCACTCAGGCCAGGCCCCTCTCTTCTCCCAGGGGCCCTCCTCCTCACCCTCGTCCTCAGACAGGGGCGCGAGTGGGCAGGGGTCCCCAGTGTCCGTAAGATACAACCCAAACTCCCTGGCACGGCTTCCAAGCCACATCTCTCCCCACTCACCCCCAGCCATACTTGTCCCCCCTGTCCCTTCATGCAAGAGGCTCAGTTGGGAAGGAATGACTTGCAGCTCTCCAAGGACACCTGGCTTTGAACCTGCTGTTTCATCGGCTTGGAGCATTTCCGCCATTATCACACGCCCCTGGCTCGGCTAAAGCTCCGGCCATTCTTCTTGATCACCCAGGACAAGGTAGGTTTCAAGGACCTTCCACGCACCCCTGTGCCCCCTGGGTTCACCCCAGCAGAGGACTCATCACATGCAGCATCACTACCTGTTGGCTCATTCTTCTCGGCCTCTGGGCCACACCACCTGGGGGCAGGAACCGTGCCCACCCCGCACCCTCGGTTTCGTGCATAGCAGACATTCCACACCGTTGTTGAACAGCCGGAAGAACTGTGGGATCCAGAATCCAGCAACTCCGGGCCCTGGCTCTGCCACTTCTTGGCTGTGTGACCTTGGGCAAGTTGCTGACCTTCTCTGAGCCTGGCTACTCACCCACAAACTAGGAGTGAACACCCACAAACCTGACTTACACAGCCATTGCAGCACTTCCTGAATACGGCACACGGTAGGTGCTCAACAAATGTATTTTAAAGTGTTCCAGCCCCTGCCTGGCACACAGTAGGTGCTCAGTACATGTAAAGATGCTGCTGGGGCTCCAAGGGCCGCTCATCTGGCTGGGTCTCTGGTCTCTCTTGAGAACTGGAGCTCTGTGACAGGCCCCAGCCCCTGGCCAGTGCCACCAGCTGCCAGAGCAGACCAAGAGGCTGCCCTCTTGCCTCACAGACGAAGCCCCTGGGCGGCTCTGGGCTCCCCGGGGCGACGGGGAGAGGGGGTCATTACCATGATTAACATGCCATTTCTCATCAGACACCACCTCCCAGTACTTCTCCGTGGTTATTAACACTGTTCCAAACTCCTGCCTTTTCTATTTCTGACTCTTTCTCTTGTTGGATTGCTCTGGCTTTGCCCTTAATAAATCTCATTTTACCCTTCTAATTAACTCAGACAAAGTTGGACGGTTTTAATATCAGGTAAATTATTAGCCGTTCTGTCAGTTTACTGGTATCTGCAAAAGTTCACGCGTGGATTTGCTAGCCTGTCCTCTGGGTCAGAAATCCACGAGCTTCGTGGAGGCAGCCCCCAGCCCGGGTCCCGGGAGCCAAACCCAGCGCCAGCCTCGAGGGCGCCTGTCTGTCCAAATTACCTCTCGGGGAGCAAGCAAAGCATGGGGGCGAGCCTGCGAGCGTGTGAGAGCATGTGCCACAGGCTGCTGGCCTCGAAGGAAGGGGCGCTGGGGTCTGGGACGAGTGAGTGGGGGAGGACAGGGAGGGGGCCACCCCCAAAGAGGCCACATAACCCGAGAGTCTGGGTCCTGTGGGGTGGTGGGGAAGGTGGCGGGGGGGAGGAGGCCATGCCAGGGCCCCTCAAAGGCAATAGATACTACAACCACGGACAGGGGCTTCCCTGGTGGCGCAGTGGTTAAGAATCCGCCTGCCAATGCAGGGGACACGGGTTTGAGCGCTGGTCCGGGAAGATCCCGCATGCCGCGGAGCAACTAAGCGTGTGCGCCACACTGCTGAGCCGGCACTCTAGAGCCCATGCTCTGCAACAAGAAAAGCCACCGCAATGAGAAGCCCGCGCGCCGCAGCAAAGAGTAGCCCCCGCTCGCAGCAGCTAGACAAAGCCCATGTGCAGCAACAAAGACCCAAGGCAGCCAAAAATAAAACAAATAAATTTGTTTAAAAAGTAAAACTTCATTCAAAAAAAAAACACGGGCAGAGGAGCCAGTTATGAAACCCAGATATTCAAAGAAATCAAAGGGGAGAGTGTCTCTGATGGACAGCAGGAGGCAAAGTGCGGCACCAGCGCCCGGGGTTTCAAGTGCTTAAAAGGAATTTACTACTTTTTTTTTAATTTTATTTATTTATTTTGGCTGTGTTGGGTCTTCGTTTCTGTGCGTGGGCTTTCTCTAGTTGCGGCGAGCGGGGGCTACTGTTCGTTGCGGCGCGATGGCTTCTCGTTGTGGAGCATGGGCTCTAGGCGCACGGGCTTTAGCAGTTGCGGCACACAGCCTCAGTAGTTGTGGCTCACGGATTCCAGAGCACAGGCTCAGTAGTTGTGGTGCACGGGCCTAGCTGCTCCGCGGCATGTGGGATCCTCCCGGACCAGGGATTGAACCCGTGTCCCCTGCATTAGCAGGCAGACTGTCAACCACTGCACCACCAGGGAAGTCCCGGAATTTACTATTTTTAAATAGCTAACATTTACTGAGCATTTAGCACATGCCAGGCACTATTTTAAATACTTTACAGAGAATAATTAATACCCTTAACACCCCTGTGAAGGTAGGCATGGTGATTTTTCCAACAGCTTTACTGAGATATATAACTCACGCACAAATCACCCACTCGGAGCGCACAATTCGAAGGTTTTAGTACCTGCCCAGAGGTGTGCACCCACCACCAACAATCAATTTTAGAACATTTTCATCACCCCAGAAAGCACTTCTGCACCCCTCGGCCATCACCCCATTCCCCCACCCCTCCCAGCCCTGCTCACCACGTTTCACATAAATGGAATCACACACTCTGGGGCCTTGTGTGGAGGGCTTTTTTCACTGAGCACCACGTTTTCAGATTCATCCAGGCTGAAGCACGTATCAGGACCTCAGTCCCTTTTTATTTGCTGAATAATATTCCTCTGTGTGAACAGACCACATTTTATCATCTGTTCATTTGGCTGATGGACTTTGGGGTTCTTTCCACCTTTTGGCTGTCGTGAATATGCTGCTGTGAACATGTGTTTCCCTTTCTTGTGGGCAAATACCAAGGAGTGGAATTGCTGGGTCGTAGGGTAATTCCGTGTTTAACCATTTGAACTGCTGGACTGCTTGGAAACGACTCGATTTTGAAGGTAAGAAAAAGGAAGTGGTGCTTTAGGGCACGCGTCTGTGCTGTGTCTGCTCTGTGCCAGGAGACTGGGACTTTTTTGTCTCATTCATTTCTGTGTCCTCTGGCACCAAAGGGCCCTGTCATGGATGAGTGAGTGAATGAATGAATGAGGTGACCCAAGGGACTTGGGAGAAGAGGAAACAGACAAAAGAGGGCAGAAGCCTTGGTTTTCCAGTTCTGAAGCCGAGCTCGGCTTGGGCGTTGCCCGAGCCCATGTGCACTCAGGTGGGACCTGGAGGAGACCCCGCCGAGGGGCTCTCAGCAGTTGTTTCCTGTTGCCAGCCCACCCCGGGGCCTCAGCTTTGCTCCGGGAAATCGCAGCCCAGAAGCCCCTCCTTCGCCTAAGTCACTGCCTTCCAGCCTCTCCCTCTGACAACACCTCCCCACGCTGTCTGAGAGGCTGTACCAGCCTGTTAAACAGCATAATGAGAGGAATAAAACCCACTGAGACGTGACCCAGCACGGCACACAAAACCTAAGGCTGCCGCGGGCGGCCTAGACGGGTGTCGTGGGGGATGAAAGCGCGTGGCAAACACAGCACAGCCGGGGCGCGGGGCCGGGGGAGATCGGGGCGTGGCGGGGGCGGAGACGGCAGGGGCGTGGCGGGGTGGGGCCGGGCTGGGCAGTCCTCGGAGGGACCTCCCCGTTCTCTGCCTCTCAGAGTACGGGAAGCGCCCGGCTCTCCCGCTGCACTTCCTGCCTCCGGGGCCGCGGGACTGTGCACCCAGGTGTTACACGCTGGGCCCTGGGCCCAGCCCCGATTGTCAGCCACCCTCGCAGTCGGCAGCTTAGGCGGCTTGGCGAGGCCCCGCTCGGCCCCGCGCCCCCTCGGCCCGCGTCTATGATGCAGCAGGGCTCCCTCGCGGCTGCCTGCCTGCCCCTCGCACACTACCTGCCTGAGTCCCGCTCCTGGGCAATCCGTGTGCGTCAGTGTAGCACACGGTCTTACCCACCAAGGATATTCCCGGACCACCTGCTCTTCCAGAACCTTCCCATGAAGGGGTGGGGTCACCTGTGGCCCCTCTTTCAGCCTGGGCAGGCCTCCGATCGCCTTGTGGATAGAGCGCAGCTGAGAGGTGCTCTCGGTCAGCGCGGCAGCTGTAACAAATACCACAGACCCGGCGGCGTAAACAGCAGACATTTATTTCCTCTCAGCTCTGGAGGCCGAAGATCCAGGTGTGGGCAGGGTGATTCCTCCCGAGGCCTCTCTCCTTGGCTTGCAGATGGCCGTCTTCCCCCCACCCCACCCCCCCACCCCCGTGTCCTCACGTGGTCGTCCCTCCGTGTGTGTCTGTGTCCTAATCTCCCCTTCTTATTAGGACACCTGTCAGACTGGATTAGGACCCACACACATGACCTCATTTTACCTTAATTCTCTCTTTAAAGACCCCGTCTCCACCACAATTGCATTCTGAGCTACTAGGGGTTAGGACGCCAGAGCACGAATTTGGAGGAGGCACAATTCCGCTCATAACAGATGCTGCCTGACATCTGAGGCTGGTAGCATAAAAGGCGATGTGCCTGCCGCCGGAGCACAGGGGTGGTGCAGTGGGGGCCGGGGGGAGGCCCACATGGAGGGGAACCAAGGCCTCTGGCCCTCTGCCAGCACCCCCTGCCAGCCACGTGAGTGCACCATCTTGCAAGGCATCCTCCTATCGTGAACCTGCCTTCCACGGGACTGGTTCTATGCCAGGCTCTCTACCTACACTGGCTCCTAGAGCTCCTACAGCAGCCACAGCAGGCCTGTGAGGTGGGAGACATAACTGTCCCTGTTCTGCAGGGGAGAGACTGGAGGCTCAGAGAGGGCAGGCCCCTTGCTCACGCCAGAGCAGGGTCCAGGAAAGGCTGAACCCACGCTGGTCTTAACCACTCTTGGCCAAGCATTGAATCGTGCTGCCTCAGCCTGGACAATCCTCCCCTGGCCCCAACTGGTGGGTTCCACACCTGGGCAGGTACAGGGCCAGTAGCCAACAAACATCCTCAAGGAGTGGCGGGAAAAAATTACAAAAGTTACAAGATGACACGGCCTCCAGGAGCCCCAGGCAATGGGCTGTCGGCCCCTCATTGGCTACTGGCCTGTGTCACCCTGGGCAGCAAGGGAGGGTGGGACCCTGAGAGGTGGGGGCTCTGGGTTGCCTTGGATCTTTCCGCAAGGTTGACGTGGGTCCCAAGGACGTTGGAGAATCCTGGCACCAGGAAGGGCTCAGGGCCAGACCCCCAGCACCCCTCTCCCTCCCCGTGGGACCTTGTGGGTCTACGTGGCTGGGAGGGTGGGTGTCACAGGGGGGCTCTGGGGGGGGGGTGTGCCCACCCCCACCTCTCTGCATTTGCTTCCCGTTTTTTGTTTTGTTTTGTTTTGTTTGCGGTACGCGGGCCTCTCACCGCTGTGGCCTCTCCCGTTGCGGAGCACAGGCTCCGGACGCGCAGGCTCAGCGGCCATGGCTCACGGGCCCAGGCGCTCCGCGGCACGTGGGATCTTCACGGACCGGGGCGTGAACCCATGTCCCCTGCATCGGCAAGTGGGCTCTCAACCACTGCGCCACCAGGGAAGCCCTGCTTCACGTTTTACTCCTCTCTCCGTGTGGCGTCCCCCACCCCACCTCTCTTCTTTCTCTGCAAATGGACATCAGATTTCCCAGATCCCATGGGATTAAAGCTGCGCAGCCACCTGCAGGGACTGACCTGCTACCCCAACTGCTGATGTGATTGGTCTAGCTTAAGTCAGGTGACCGGCCCTGGTCCAATCATCAGGGCCCAGATGGGTATGGGGCGGGATGGCAGGGAAGACGTGACAGCCCGGTTCACCCTAAAACCACAGCCCGCCATCAGTGTCAGCTCGGTGCCTGGACTAGACCTACCGCTCCTGCAGCCACGTCCCCTGCCCAACCTCCCACAGCAGTTGGCACAGAACCGGTCACATGTGGCTTCTCCCTGGATGTCAACCAGGTGGGCCAGCAGCGCACCTCGAAGGTCACGCTGAATGTGATCTTTGGCCACCTGGCTGGAGGTGCGGTGTCCAGAAGCAGGAAAGTGATAGGACTCTTGACCGGTTGGTCAGATAAAGGAAAATTCTGTTTGGTTCTGAGTGCCTGACTTTAGGGACATTGGCAGATCAGAACACTCTCAGGGACAGGATGGGAGGACCCAGACACCAGCTTAGGACACACGGTTAAGGAACTGGAGGTGGTCAGCAGAAGGGGAGGATGAGCTGACCACCTTCAGACACCAGACAGGCAGGAGCGGGGGGTACATCTTCAGAGGGCAGAGCACAGTCAACGGAAGCCGACCTGACCGAACACTGGAGAGACTTTCCCACAGCCGACCTGACCAGCATTAGATGTAGCTGCCCTCGAGGTGGTGAGCTCTCCATCACTGGTGGTATTCAAGCAGCAACAGGACAGCTGTGGGTCAGGGACATCGTACAAGGGGATCAGTTGGCCCCCCACGCTGCCGCAGCCCTTCTCATCCGATGGCCGCCATCCAGGGCTGGCTCTGGGGAGAGAGCATCTCCTTCTCTCTAAAAACGAATCCTCACTTCTCATCATTTCTGTCATGTTGAGTCCTACAGGAACAGCTGTTAAGAAATCACATTTGTACCTTCTCAGGAGCTCTCTTGAACTTGGAGTGCAAATTAACTTCATGTGGTCTGAAATATAAAAGGTCGCTTCTCCCACAAATTAAAAGCTGGGAGCTGCTTGCCAAGCTGGTGAGCGTATCAGGTCCTGCGGGGACGTCTGCGGGGAGGGCCGGGCATCCACACTGCTGCCACGTTCACGAGGACGGCTCCGCGTCGTCCTCTCTCAAGGCCGTCTGCCCCGGTCACAACGTCCGCCCAGGCTGTGGCCTCTCCATCCCTGATGGCCCTTCCCTGCTGATCTGCAGCCTCCGGGACTTCCAAGTGTACCGAACACCCCACACAGGGCACGCGGAGCCAGGACCCTGTCATGCTCATCTTCCCGGCTTCTTCCTGCCTATGTTGTGTCAGAAGTGGGCAGGGCACAGCCGAGGGGCCTTCGGTCTCCCCACGCTGCACCAGGGCGGAAGCCCCCAAGTTCTCGTGTGTCCCCACGCCCGAAGCCCCTTGCATGCAAGAGTTCCTGGCTACTCCCCCCGACCCCCTCCCCAACCTCCCTGCCTCTCCACCATCACCAGGACCAGAACTCCCCTTTACTGCACCCCATCCAGGATTCTCTCGCCCTCACTCATCAGCAAGACTCAAGGACATCACTGCCAGCGCTGGCCGTTGAAATGCTGAACAGGAGTCACGAGAGGATGTTCTCACTCACAGAGCCTGGCGGTCCCAACCATTCCCCGCGCTGTGAGCTGGCTCTGCACCCTGGGCTGACCTTTCCCCCACCTGTCTGTCCTGGATGGGATCCTCCCTCCTCCCCACCCAGGGGCCTTGAGGCAGCTCAGGGCTCAGCCCCAGAGATGGGAGGCATCAAGGGAACAGGAAAGGATGATTGTTTTGCTAGTGTCAGAATGTCGTGCCAGTACCCGTGAGGGGGAGCTCATGTGGCTGGAACACGGTGGGAGGTGGAGGTGGGCTGGACCCGTGGCCTCGTGGCTAAGCATCCGGGCTCAGAGGTTGGCGATGTCTGCCTCGTGGGCCTCAGTTCTGTCATCCATGAAAAGGTGAGCGTAGCCCCATGCCTGGTGCCCACTGAGCGCCTGATGCAGGGTGTGGTGTGAGGGAAGAGTGGGGCATGGATGCCTTTGGAGGGTCTGGAGGAGACTAGAAAGCGTGGGGAGAATAGCCAGGCCACACCTCTGGGAAGGGCCTGTGTCCTGTGTTCTCAGCCAGCTCCTTGTCACGGGTGGAAGGGGAGCATGGTCTCCCCAACCAGTGCCCATGTGGGCTGGGGGCCAGTTAGGGGCAGAAGCTCACAGATTGGTTCATTTCCAATAGAAACTGCACCATGGACACGTGGGGTCCCTACAGTATTTCTAGAACCTCCAAATTGATCTTAGTTTCAAACCCCAATTACTTGCTCTTAGGGAAGAAGTTGGGAAGATGTAGCTGGGTCCAGGAGGATGGGTTTAGGGGAGAGTCAGAGGGATCAGTCCCGCCTGATAAGGCCCCTGGTTGCAGCCAGCCTTGGAAACAGCGGTCCAGCTGCTGCCAGCTATCACCTCATTGTAGGGGCTGCTCTGGTGAGGGGACCAGGGAGAGGTGGCCTACCCTCCCAAGAGGGAAACTCACCCCCCTCAACGGACCAGACTGGGAGTGGCCATCCGTGGAGGACTTGGGATACAGCTGAGGGACATTGCAGCCTGGGTGGTCCACATCCCTGGGATGGGACATAGCATCCAAAGCCCTGTCTAAAGACAGACAGGAGGAACCCAGGGGGTATAGTCTGCACAGGACCACGGAAAAGGCGGAGGGATCAGAGAGCAAAGGAGCTCAAAGGAAAAGTCAGCCAAGTCTCTAACTAGCCAGCACTCTTGTTCTGATCCCCTCAGCTGACCCGGACCCCTGACCAGGGGTGGAGGAGGCTGCTGCTACTGCTGTCTCATCATCACTGCCGTCATCACCATCATCACCATTGTCATCACTGTCCCCATTACCTCCATCATCACCATTATCACCATCATCACCATAAACATCATCATTATCATCTCCATCACCACCATCACTATTACCTCTATCATCACCATTATCAACGCTTTCATCACTGCCATCATCACCGTCACCATCACTATTATCATCACCGTCATCATCATCACCATCATTATCTCCCCAATCAACATCACCATTATCCCCATCACCATCATCACTCCATTATCACCACCATCACCATGATTATCACCATCACCACCAGCATCACCATCATCGTCACCCTCATCATCACCGTTATCCCCATCACCACCGTCATCATCACCGTCACAGTCACCACCGTTATCAGCTCGTGGACTGCACATACTCTTTCTCCCTAGGCCTGTGCACACGCCGCCTCCTCCTTCCAGAACTCTCTACACAGCTTTGCCTGGAGAAGAGCTACTCACTCATCAGGTCTAAGCTGGGAGAGCTCTTCATGGAACTTTCCCCTGAGAACCCCACCCCCTGTTCTGGGCACCCACAGCCCCTCTTTCCTCATCACAGCACTGAGTGCACTAGATTGGAGCTGCTTGTCGAGCATCTGTCCCTTCAGCGAGGAGGTGACCTCCTTGAAGGCAGCCGTGCGCACTCATGCTCCCCAGCCCTGGAGAAGGCCCGCTCCATAAACAGGTCAACGATCAGCCACTAAGTACCCCGAAGGGCTGTGTTCCTCCTCGGACCAGGCGGGCCCTGGGCCAGTGTTTTACATGCACGATTTCTACCTCTTAGAGCACCTCAGAGTTCAGGCCTTGCCTACAAGGACGCTGCCATTCAGAGACAGGGACCAACTCACCCGGGGGTGCACAGCGCCTCAGAGGCCACACCAGGATGGGAGGCCAGGCAACCCTCACCCCAGACACAGCACTGCGGCTCGTTCCGCAAGGCTCTGGTTCCCAGTTCTTGACTGGGGTCTGGTTTGCCTGGCCTTCCCAGCGTCACTCCAGAGCCTCCCTTGCTGATCGCTACTCCGCAGAATCCCACCCTGCACGCCCACAAGCTTGACACAAACAGCCGTCGGTCACTGCCAGCGTGGTGGCACCATCATCAGAGCCCTTCTCTGGAGTCCTGAATCAGCACGCCCCACCCTGGTCTCCGATGGGAGACCCTCAGCCATGGCCTCCTGCTCACCAGATGTCCACTCCAGTCCTGCCACCAGCCCAGGTGTTGGACCAACCTGAGGCCTGGTTGAGAGTTCCCTGACCCCCTGCACTCTGCTAAGTCAGGGCCAACCAGGACCGTCCCCTGCAACCTGGGGCCTGCAAAACCGTGCTTCATCAGCATCCTCCCAATAGTTCCGAGACCAGGCCTAACCCCTTCTCCACGTGTTTGGGGCACGTGGCCGGGCATGCCCATCCCCAAGCACCCGTAAGGCCCTGAAGGCCTGGACAGCCCTGGCTTTCTGAATCTTGGGTTGTAGGGGCCACACACACCGTGCACACACACGTCCACGCACCAGACACACAGCACCCAGGCAGAAGGCCCCCGGGTCTTTGCATCCGACACCTACTGAGCCTGCCCTGGTCCACCCTGAGGACGGCCCGCTGCCTGGCCACCCTGCTTCCCCAAATCTGCTCATCTGACATCAAGGGCTACCAAGGGGAGAGAAACCCGGGGAACATAATGAATCCGGAGAACCTGCATTATTAGTTCAACCTTCTGGCTGAATTGGAGTTTACACCAGAGAGACAGCCTGGCAAGGCAGCAGGGTGCCAGAAGCTTCTCTCGGATTTGGGGGAATCAGGATGGGAAGGGGTCCCAGAGACCAAGTAACTGATGAGAAATGGAGGTCCGGGGTGGGGGGTTGTCCAGCATCGCACAGCCTCTCCTCCTCAAACCCCCCCGGGGATGTAGCAGGAGCAGAGGGACACAGCCCCTCAAAGCTGGCAAATGGCTTCCTTGCAGGAGGGCACAAGACCTCAGCATAGAACTGGGCTCCATCCCCAGTACAGCACGGCCGGAGGGACAGGGGCTGGAGGGACAGGGCCGCTCACCCCTTCTCCCCAGGGGTCTGACTTCTGCCCCACTGCCTTGTGAACGATGCCCCCACCAGGAGCTTCCCGTAACCAGGGCTGTGTTTCTCTCAGCTGACACAGGAAAAGAATATTGCAGCCTAGAGGCATTTGGAGATTAGAATGCTTTAATTAATTTTTAGTGATCAGTGTTCGCAAGGCCTTTTGGAGATGAAAGCCCCGCGGCCCCCACTGTGTGACTCCACTAATGGAATAATAATCTGTATAATGGGTTAAAAACACACAGCCCAACCCCTCAGGGTCTGTGGGAAGCACAGAGCTGCTTCCTGTCAGTGATGAGTGATACTGTCATCCGAGGAGAGCGGCTTGTCTGTGTCTTCACGGCCCTCCCCCAGGACTCAGGCCTGTTCCAGCCGGGGCGGGCAGGCGCCCTGGATGAGGAGCTGCCGGTGGGGGCCAGGGGGAGGGGACAGTGCAGTGAGGGGCCCTGCGTCTGCCCCACCCCACCTGCTGGCCCAGGACACAGCTGCTCATTGAATGACAGCCTCCCATCTCACGTGTGTCCCCACCCCTCATCGTCAGGCCCTCGCACAGCTGATTGCTCATTTCCATCCCCATGGCCTGCTCGCCTCCCCGCTGCCCCAGCCCAAATGTCCCTTCATCTCCCTTCATCAGAGACTCCCCAGGCCTGCAACCCAAGCCGGAGGCCCGTTATTCCTCCCACAAGGCTCAGCCCCCAGAGCACACATTACGGACCTGTTGTGCCCTGTTTGTTCCCTCTTTCCTGCTAAACGGTGGCCTTTGTGATCGTGTCACCACCACATCCCCACGCCCAGCAGAGCTCCCTCCCTGTCCTGATGGACGCTGGCTGCTTGGATGGGAGGGAGGGACGGAGGGAGGAAACAGCACCCTTGGCCTGGGGCTCCAGCGGCCCTCTTGCTGCGGGGCGGGAGGGGGGCCCTGGACCATCTCGGAAAGGTAGGAACTGGGGGAACGGCAGCGGGGGGTGCCTCTGGGCTTGGAGTGTCTGCAGTTAATCAGGCCTCTTCTCCTGTGCGGCTCCCTGCCAGCCCTGCTAGGTGACAGCTTCCCCAGGCCCCAAGGTGCCCAGTCCGCCTGGGCTCTGGCCTTGTTCCCCGTCTCCGGAGGGCTCCTGCCTCCGCCCCGCCAGCACTCGGCCTGACCAACAGGTCCCTCCGCCCTCCTGATAACCTCCCCGGGCGCCGCTGCAGGTGAGCAGAGTCCCCTGAGGCCGAGCGCTCCGACAAGCTGCGCGGAGGACGGGACCCAGCCCCAGCCTTGGCTTCTGCTCCTTTACGGGACATCAAGCTTCCCTAGCGCCTGCTCTGCCTGTGCTGTGCCCCCGCCGGGGGGTGCCACCCCAAGGCCACGAGCCCTCTGTGCCATAGCTTCCTATCCACTGGTCTCCTCGTCCCAACCAAACTGGAGTCCCACCTCTGCTCACCACCGTCCAGGTGACCTGGGGCCAGCCACCCGCCTTCCTGAGTCTGGTTCTCTGGGGGCCAAATGGGGACCGCAGGGGGTGTGGTGTGGTCTTCAGTGTTCAACAAGATAACATCACCGGGGCACGAAGAGAGCTCCTGGCACGTGGAAGGTGCTGGAAGATGTTGGTCAAGCCTGACTAATCTTTCTAGTCCCTGGTGCCTGGAAAGGGTGGACAGACAGACAGACAGATCAGGCTGCCTTCTCTCCAGCTGAGAGTGTGGCTTGAGTCCCACCGTTTCCAGGCAAAGTCCTACAGGTTGCACCGGGAGCTGCCACCGCCCCCCGTCCCACCGCCCCACCCCCCCACCCCGCCGTGGCCAAATTCCTCCTCCAGAAGAAGGAATGAGGCAGGAGGCTGAGACATTGGAGAAGTTGGCAAGTTGCAAGGGAGCGAGTGGATTTCTGAGAACCCCAGGTGCAGCTTAACCTACAAAGGAAAAATTATGGTGATGAGAAAGAAGGAATATTTGGTGAGGCAGCCTTGGGGGAATTGGAACTTGGCTGACGTGCAAGGAAAGGCAGGCTCGGGGAGGCGGTGCGGGCGGGATTCCTCTTGGGGAGCGGGGGAGAGGGAGCGACCCGTGGAAGGTGCTCCCCCCACCCCAGCCTCAGCCGTCCAGGTGCCAGGGCAGGACACCCACTGCTGGCCGGCAGGTCCAGCCTGGCTGGCTTAGCCACCCCTCGTACATCACGCGCTGAGCATCCACTGAGCGCCTGCGGACGCTCCCGGTGCCGTTTTCTCAGGCCCCAGCATCCCCACCCCCGCCAGGGTCAGGGGTCCCGGCCCCAGCCCGTGGTGGCGGGGCATCACGCCCAGCACTCTTGTGGCCAGGACTCTGGGGGAACTGCCTGCAGTTCCACCACGGCCACAGTGGTTCGCTCCACCAAGAGGCAGTCTGTTTCCCCTCCCTGTGGTCGGGGCCAGGCCCATGACACGCTTTGCCACTGGAGTGGCGTGGGATTGATGTCACCCATTCCCAAGGGTGACGTGAGAAGGCGCTGGAAGGCTCCCCCGATTGGCCCTGTCCCAGTAAGGAAGCTGGTCCAGCCTTCCGAGGGCAGAGGCACTGGGAAGGGAGCCGGCCCAGCCCCACGGCCTCGAGAGGGAGGCTCCCAGGATGCAGCCGCAGGTGGGTGAGCCCAGCTACACCAGAGGGAACCACCAGCCCTTCGCTGCCTGGTCCTCTGGGAAGCCACCCGCCCCCAGCCCCACCGACTTTGATCCATGTGGGCATAACCTTGGGCCCTCGGAGGTGAGTCTACGGCCCCTCTCATCACCCAGTGGACTGAGAGCCAGGCAAGAGGCTTGCAGGAGTTCCCTGCTGAATTCTCTCTACATCCTGCGAGGGCGGCTGTGCTATTTCCCTCCATCTCCCAAGGGAGGACATTTGAGAGCTCAGGTCACAAAGCTCCTGGACGGCAGAGCCCAGACTCACACCCAGGCCACCTGTGTCCTCTGAAACCACATCCCCCTTGGCCAGACCTGAGGACCGTAGCCCCGCCCTCTCCAGAGGCTACCAGCCCCTGCTTTCACTTCTCAGGCCACTTGTGCTTCCCACCCATCCTCCAAGACCCCAGACACCGGGCCCCCGGCTCCCCTTTCCTCCACCATGTGCCGTCTCTTCTGCTGCCTCCGTATTTGCTGCGCGACCCAACGCGTCCAGGCAACCTCTCTCTCTGCACAGCACGGCGTGGTGGGCCAAAGATGCTGCAAGGCCTTGCCCTCCTCCTGTTGATGTAGAGCCTGCACCCCCTCCCCTTAATCTGTGGGCTCAAGAGTGTATGGCGGGGGACCTTCCCTGGTGGTCCAGTGGTTAGGACTCCATGCTTCCACTTCAGGGGGCACGGATTGGATCCTTGGCCAGGGAACTAAGATCCCACGTGCCATGTGGCATGGCCAAAAAAAAAAAACAAAAAAAACAAAAAAGAGCGTACGAGGACTCAGACTCAGATACGTGTACACCCATGGCCGCAGGACCACGATTCACTGTAGCCAAAAAGTGAACCAACCCCAAGTGACCATCAGTGGATGCATGGATAATAAAATGTGGTCTATCCACACAACGGGATATGATTCAGCCTCAAAAAGGAAGGAAATTCTGACACCTGCTACAGCATGGATGACCCTGGAAGACATGAGGCTCAGTGAAATAAGCCAGTCACAGAAGGACAAACATTGCCCCAGGTGGCCTCTCATCAACGCCACGTGGAGCAGAAGAACCGGCCATCCGAGCCCAGCCCGGATTCCTGACCCACAAAGTCATAAGCTATAGTAAAATCGCTGTTGTGTGGTTTGTCATACGGCAAACTAGAACACACAGTAAGACAGACCATCCAGATACCGACCCAGGACACGACTGACCCTTTCCTGGGGCCCAGAGCATGCGGGCAGCTGGAGGCATTCAGGTGAGTTAGAAACAAACCCTTCCCTGGGGGGCTCACGGCCTGGTGGGACAGGAGCCTGATGAGGGGTGGGACCCAGCTGGAGAAAAGGAGGGAAGGCTTCTTGGTGTGGCTGCTTTGCGCTCTGACCCAGTCAAGACTCTCTGAGCCTCAGTTTTTCCATCTGGTGTCTCCTCCTGGTGACATGAGGACCATGAGACATCACAGGAGGAGATGGTCCAGGACACAGACATTCACCAGCGCCTGATGGAGTTGGTGTAGAAATACCTCCAATACCTCGGGGGGGGGATGGCCTTGAGGGATGCTCCACAGTGTCGCCCAGGGCCCTGAGCAGGCGGGAGCCGCAGCCGTCCACAGGGTGACACGTACCCTTCCCTGACTCACTCCCCTCTGCCCTGAGAGCACCTCCCAATGACAGCACTCCTTCTCAGACCCTCCTCTCAGGGTTGGCTTCCAGGGAGATCCCCAAGTCTTTCCCAGAACAGCCCCGATGCCTGTCTTGCACAGGGAGGTACAGGGATGGGTGTAGAAGTCTGCAGTCAGTTCTTCAGTGGAGCAGCTGTGCAGCCCCAGACAACCTCTCTAGAGAGGTCTCCTAACCTCTCTGAGCCTTAACAAATTGATGTCTGTAGATGGAGGGCTTGGCTCCTGGGTCAGTACCATTGTCTTCCTCGTGTGGCCCTCAACGGTGGTCCCTGCTCTGCCCCTGGTGCGCTGTGTGACCTTGGGGGCACTCCTTCCCCTCTCTGGGTCTCAGATTCCCCCAGGTTCAGGTAAGGGATCAGCCTAAGCTGCTGAGACCCACTGAGCTCTTAGAACACAGGGTATTCGCTTAGGAAATACCACCCAGGGGGACGCTTAGCTATGGCTCTGGTTCCTCTCCTGGAAGGGATGGAAGGACAAGCCTGCTGGCTCTGGGGTGTCCCTGGGTGGGGAGCGTGGGCAGGATCTTTGCCCCTGGACCCTTTGCCCACCCTGCCCTGCTCTGGGCTCCTATGTCAGCGATGGGGAAATTGCCAGCCCTCTTGGCAATCTCGGGGTACTCCTTGGCGGGCACCCCCACCCCTTGCTCACCTCTGCTGACCTCAGTCGCTCTAGCCTGTGGCCTGGGCCCTCCAGCTCCACCCAGAACTCTCTTATCCTCGGTGCCTGCTCTGTGCCAGAGAGCCTGCTGGCTGGGAGGGGGGGCCCCGGAGAGCAGCTCTGTCACAGGGATGGGGCCCTCCCACCTGCCCGCCCACAGCCCCAGGCACAAGCCCCAGAGTCGATGCCCAGGACAGGCTAGGAGGACACAGGACGGGGAAGAGGAACCAGCCGGGCGTCTGACCCCGGGGCAGGAGAGCGGCAGACTGCCAGGTCTGCTCATCTAGGGTGGCCCCTCAGCACCATCCATCATTCCCAGCTGCCTGGAGAGAGAGACCCTAGCTCTGGGCAGTGCGCTCTGCCGGCCCGCGGACCCCACCTGCCCTCCCTGTGACCTTGGCGCCCAAGTGCACACGTCACAGGGGCTCGCAGACTATGCAGCCCACCCCGAAGGCGGCAAGAGGGAAGATGGGTGTTCCCAGTTTGTGGATGGGAAAACTGAGGCGTGGGGAGGTAGATGCCTTTAGGGTCCTTCCGGGGGGATGACTGCAGGAGAGCAGGTCACCCAAGCTCATTTAGGAGTGACCATTTCCTGAGCAGAACCACAGGTGGTCAACGTAGAGCATGGATCAGAACCTGGGTCTCTGGACTCTCAACGCAGTGCTCACCCCCCAAGCCAGGACGCACCGGGGAACCGGCCCCCCAAGGCTGCCACGCCCTCCCTAGGCGGGAGGGGGCCGGGTGCCCGGAGAAGGGTGGGGGGGGGTGTGTGTGTGGAGAGGGCAGGAGTGGCCGTCACCCTAATGAAGCCATCTCACCACCGTAACGAAGACCTCATGCACCTCCGATGACACTTAGCAAATCCGGGCACAAATAAATAACCCTAGTCCAATTGAATCAACCCTCAGCTGATCGGCACAGCTAAACAAATTATCCCGAGGCCCGGACGAGATTAAAAGAGCAGGCAGGCGCAGGCTGGGATCATTCGGCAGGCGGGTTCACGGGGTTTAATGAATTTAAGCCAAGTCCCCGGGGTTCACGTCTCTGGCTTCAGGCCACTCTGCTCCCAGAGTGCAGGTTTTCGGGGGCCGCGGCCCTGGGGGCTGCGGAGGGAAGCCAGACACACGGCGGCGGGAGAGAAGCGGGTATAGAGGACAGGCCGGGAGCAGGGACGCCTTTCCGGCACAGAAGAGAAGGTGCAGGAGGCTGTTGCCGGACTGCCTCCTGGTGATGGAGCCAAGTATGATGCGCAGGGGGGTGGGCAGCAGCTGGCGGCAGACCCCACCCCCCGACTCCACCGCCCTGCAGTGCCGCCGCCCACACACCCGCATCCAGACCCGGGCCCCCCAGGAGGGGCCTGCTCTGCAGGGCCTCGTCCCAGAGCGAGTTCCCCTGCCCCCAGCCCTGTGCAGGGGCGCCGGAGCCTCCCCGGACACGCGGCGGATGGAGAAGCCCCTCTAAGGGCCCAAGGCGATGCGAGGCGCAGCGTGTGGACAACCGTAACAGTAAGGGGCAGGCCACTGCCAGCTTCCTCGCCAGTGTCCCAGCCGCACTCTGCAAAGCCTGCTGTCCTCCCAGGACCAGGACACAGGCAGCCTGACGCTCGTTGTGGGGAGGGAAAGGCTCGGGCCTCGGCTCCTCCAGCGGCGGCAGCGGGGCTCAGGGCTCCTGGCCAGCCGCGGCAGCAGAAGCGGGGAAGGTGAGCTGAGCGGGAACGCAGAGAGCTTTTGCCCCCCCAGAGCGGGTGGCCGGGACATCGGGGAATCGCTGGTGGCAGCTGGCTGGCCGCCCGGGAGGGTTCAGCAGAACCGCAACCTGGATGAATTAAAAAGCCCCCACTGTGTGCCCCCCACCCCCGAAGGTCTGACTTCTCTCACGCTGGAGGGTCTCCAGGACAGCCGGATGCCAAGAGCCAGGATGGAGGTTCCCGCACGGCCCCGCTCGCCCCCAGTGTCCAGAAGGGAGGACGGACACGAGGTGCAGCAGAACAAGGGCCCCTCCAGGGGCTGTACCCATGGGGTCCCCGCGCCACAGCCTCACTTTCCGATGTCACTCGTGTGTTTTTACAAAAGTGCCCAGCAGTGCCCAGGAGGTGGAGTGGGGGCCATGCCCTTCGTGGGGGGCTGGCAGTTAGGAACCACTGGAAAACGAGGGGGGGGGGACTGTCAGCTGACGAGCGATGGCGGTTCATTCCCAAGGGAGCTCATCCCTAGCGGAGGTGGCAAATCAGGCAGAGAGGGTGGTGGGCGGACGGGGCCACCGGCGCACGAGGAGGGACCGGAGACACACATGCGCACAGGTACACACACAAACAAACACTTACACACGCGTGCCTGCACAGCTCACCCCCTCAACAGCCCTGCCAGCACATACCATGGGGTTCTGTTCAGATGAGCTTTTGGAAAAGGCAAAACGACGGGGACAGAGAAGAGACCAGGGGTCATGGGGGCTGGGGGACAGGAGGGAACTGGGCAGATGGGGCACCGTGGTCACGGTTATACGATCACACGCGTTTGTCAAAACTCAGGACGGCACACCAGGTGCATCTACTGCACGTACTTCATGCCTCGATTTTTTTAAGTTATAAAAATATAAAGCTAACCTGGCCTAGAGCCCTGCTATTTATTCAGAGAATGTCAAGGCCCTCAATTCCTCAAGGTTTAGACCCGGGGGAGGCTGGGTCCTTGCTTTCCATCCCCCCAACCCTCCTGTCCTGTCTCAGTGATGCTTTGGGGCTACATCCCAGCAAGGTGCACTGAGAGTGCCCAGGTGTCGCCCTGACACCTCAGTGGTCCCTCCAGAAAGCCTGGGAGAGGACAGTCCTCCCTGTGGAGTCTGGACCGCCTGGCGCTTCTGACCATGAGCAGGGAGGTAGGTACCTGGGTGCCTGATCTTGTTTCCCTTTTCTCTGTGGCTACCAGGAAGCTCAAAGCTAACCCTGAGGCCCAATCATAGCGACTGTGGAGGACCCAGTGGCCAGCATGCACCCACTTTGTGTTTCATTATGGCCTTAACAGTCTAGTCCAGCTTATATTTCCTAGTCCTGATCTCTAACGCTCATGCTGTGGTCTGATTTATAATCCTGTTAACTGTGAGTGTCCTATAGTCTCCCCAGGGGTTGGGGTTGGACTTGGACTTCCTGCTAGCCCTACAGTGCATAGCTCAGGGTCCGGCCCTCAGGACAAGCTCTGCAAGTGCCTGTGACATAAATGACAGATGTCGACAATGGACAAAGGGGTTTATCATTAGATGACTCTTTGGACGGGGAGAGGGAGACACCCAGAGGAGCAGGTGGGAGTGGGGGTGGGGAGAGAGACAGAGACAGAGGGGTGGGCAGGGGAGAGAGAGACAGAGAGGGAGAGAGACCAAGAATAGACGTGGCTCCTGGCCTCTGGGGAGGAGGCAGGGGCCCAGCCCTGCCCTAGCGTGGATGGGGTGGGAAGGCTCGAGGGAAGGAGGACGCCCCCTCCCGGCCAGAGGAGGACGGGGCTCCTCCGTTCCTCCGCCGCCCACACTGGGTTCAGCCCTGTCCCTGCTCCGCACGCTGAGAGCGTTCTGTGGCCTCTGCTGCCCCCAAGAGGCGTTGTCTGGTAACGCAGGCACTCCCCACCCAGCTCTCCCTGGGGCTGGGGGCCGCCCTGCAGCTCATTCCTGCCAGGCCCAACTCAGATCCCGGCCTGGGTTCGCCTGGGGGCTCTGGGTGCGTCTACACAGTGCAAAATCCCCTGCTACAACGGCCAGGAGTACATTTCCTTCTTTCCCCTTTTTATTTCTTTTCTGAAATATGCTGAAAATTCAAATAGTACAGAAATGTGTGACCATGGAAACTGATAAAAGTCCCAACTAATCCTTCACCCCCACCACCCCAAAACGTCACATCTGTGACAAAGTGTCATGACTGACCTTTTCACCAGGCAGTAGATCCTGTGTTTCTAGGACCTCTTTGCTTATAGGGCCATCTTATTTTTCAAAGTTGTTTTCCTAGGGGAGTGTTTCCACCTTGCTTTCTACGCCCTTTGAAATTCTTGTCTGTTCCATTTGTGGGGGTGGAGCTCTTCCTGTTTCTACCTGACTCTGGCTTGACATTCAGCTGTTTGCTCATCATTGGTCTGTTCTCTGCAGTGAGGTGGTGGGCACCTGGGGGTCCCCCCAGACCAGCTCCCAACAGAAGATGTTCATTGACTGAATGACCAAGCAAACATTTCACCCCTGGATGGATGGAAGAATGGATGGACACATGGATGGATGGATGGATACGTGGAGAGAGAAACGTATGGATGGAAGAAAGGATGGATGGATGGATGAGTGACCTCAGCGCTTTCAGAGAAAGCCCCCAGCAATGCAGTGCAGGCCCAGGCAGTGGGAAGCAGACCTGTGAGCACTGAGGAGCTGAGGTGACAGTACCTGGGCAGGACACTGGCCACACCTGCCGTGCACAGAGGCTGGCTTCACCCTGGATCCCTCTGTGTGCTAGGATATTGTAGGGTGTGAACATGTTAGCTATTCTAACAACAACAACAACAACAACAATATCAGTAAATTTCAGGAAAGAAGAAAAGAAATAAGACTCCATCTACCGGGACTTAGGTGTAAAAAAGTGAATCCAAAACCTCCGAGCGCAGACGCTTGCCCACCTGTTCCATCACTGAGCTGCCCACTCCCCAGACATCACTTGGGATCCGGCTGAGCTGCAGCTTCCTGAGGACGGCTTGGCAGCACCGAGCTGCGAAGAGCCCTGGAACCTGGGCCCCAGCCCCCCGCTGCTCCCCCTGGTGCTCGCCACACCTGCAAGTCCTGCTTCTGTGTCTGCCCCTCCCCACCACGGGCTACAGGACAGGGCCCTTGGAACCCTCAGCACCTACACAGGCTTAGGTCACCAAGCACAACATTCTAAAGGCTCATCAGGACTTCCCTGGTGGCGCAGTGGTTAAGAATCCTCCTGCCAATGCAGGGGACACGGGTTTGAGCCCTGGTCCGGGAAGATCCCACACGCCGTGGAGCAGCTAAGCCTGTGCACCACAGCTACTGAGCCTGCGTGCCTAGAGCCTGTGCTCTGCAACAAGAGAAGCTACTGCAATGAGAAGCCTACACACTGCAAGAGTAGCCCCCGCTCTCAGAAACTAGAGGAAGCCCGCATGCAGCAACGAAGACCCAACACAGCCAAAAATAAATAAATAAATATTTTAAAATTGCCGTCTCTCAAACCACTAAAAAAAAAAAGTTAAAAAAAAAAAGGCTCATCCACTTTGTAGCAGGTGTCAAGATTTCCTTCCTTTTTAAGGCTGAATGATTTCCCACTGTAGGGACAGACCACACTGTGGTCGTCCGTCTGTCTGTGCATGGACACTTGGGTTGCTTCCACTTTCTGCCTACAGTGAATAATGCTGCTGTGAACGTGGGTGTGTATGTTGACATATCGCTTCAAGACCCAGCTTTCAGTTCTTTTGGGCAAACCCAGAAGTGGAATTGCTGGATCACATCATAATTCTATGCGCAGTGCTTTGAGGAACTGCCACACGGTTTTCACACCATGGCTCCTCCATTTTACACCCCGTGAACAGTGCCCAAGGGCTCCAATTCCCCCACATCCCAGCCAACACTTGTTCCCTCTACATCTGCGAGTGTACACATTAGCCATCCTAACGGGTACGACAGGCCTTCATTCAAAGGCAGCGCCTGCTTTGGGCTGCGGTGAGAACTTCCTGTCGTTTGTCTGCTCTTTGCTTGAATCGCTCACTTGCCCTTCCTTCAATTTACGCAGCAGCTTAGGACTCACTCATGACACGCAGTTCCAAGAGTGCAGACAGATACACAGTCCTGCAAACACCATCACAGCCAAGACCCAGCACACCCCTCATCCCCTGGTGCCCCCTCATCTGCATTCAGAGCTGCCCCCCAACCCCACTCTGCAACCACTGATCCATAATCTTGTCTGTTCCAGAACATCACATGAATGGACTCACAGAGCACACTGCCTTCCGTGCTTGGCTTCCTTCCTTCCTCGTACTGTTTTGGGGTCCGTCCACACTGTCACATGCCCAGAGTAATGATCCATCACATGGATGGACCCCAGTTTGTCATCCGTTCACCTGCTGGAAACACCTGGGCTGTGTTCTGTTTTTGGTCACTATGAAGAAAGCCACTATGAACATAATTGTTGGTTGGTGTGGACATAATTTTCATTTCTCCTGGGTAAATACCCAGGAATGGGATTGCTGAGTCATATGGTAGGTGTATATTCCCCTTTATGAGAAGCAGCTAAACTGCTTTCACAGTGCCTGCCCTGATTGGCACTCCCAGCAGCAAGGCAGCCACGCTCCAGTTGCTCCCAGTTCCTGCCAGCACTTGGCGAGGCTGGACCCTGTTGAGTTTAGTTGTGTGTTTTGCTGGGGACACTCTAGTGGGATTTAGCCACATCTTCTGTGGTCATCAGTCCACCTCGATGCACAGAACCACAGACGATGGGATTTGGAAAGGCCTTCAAAACACTTTGAGTCCAGGGCTTCCCTGGTGGCACAGTGGTTCAGAATCCGCCTGCCAATGCAGGGGACACAGGTTCGAGCCCTGGTCCGGGAAGATCCCACACGCCGTGGAGCAACTAAGCCCATGCGCCACAACTACTGAGCCTGCACTCTAGAGCTCGCGAGCCACAACCACTGAGCCCGTGTGCTACAACCACTGAAGCCCATGTGCCTCGAGCCCGTGTTCCGCAACAAAGACAAGCCACCGCAATGAGAAGCCCGCGCACCGCAACAAAGAGTAGCCAGGGCTCGCTGCAACCAGAGGAAGCCCGCGCGCAGCAATGAAGACCCAACACAGCCAAAAAAAAATAAATACATAAACAAATTTTTTTAAAAACCCAAAAAACACTTTGAGTCCAGTCTCCCCAGCACAGACACCCTGGTACCGTCCTTAGCCCCAATGACCACCTGGTCCCAATGCCTCCACAGGGAGGGCGATCACCACCTCCCACGGAAGGCCCTGGCATTCCTGGAAAGTTCTGTTGGTCAGAAAGTCCATGTGCTGTGCCCAAGCTACCTTCTCAGAACCTCCATGTGGTGCAGGCCCTGGGCCCAGCTCACAGACACAGAACGGGCCTTCAGGAAGGCGGGCCAGCCCCGACGTCCTAGCCCACTCCGCTCCCTCCCTGCTCAGACAAAACCAACTCCAGTCCATCCCCCAGGGCCCTGTCCCCATCAGAGGGCAGAAGCACAGAGGAATGGATCAGAGGCACCTGGAGGCCACCCGGCCAATCTGCCCATTTTATAGATGAGGAAAGAGAAGCCCGGAGCAGGGAAGGGAATTGCCCAAGGTCATCAGCAAGTTAGTGCCAGGGCCTGGGGGCAGGGCTTGGGTGTCTTTCCACTTCATCCTGCCCCCTCCCTAGCCCCACCCCCCACTCTGGACCCACTGCTTTACACACCAACTTGAATGCGATCCAACTGGGCAAACGTTTATCAAAGCCGCGCGCTGGCTTTCTGTCCTCTCCCTGGAAAAGAAAAGAATATGAACAATAACCAGCCTGGCAGGCTTTGTCGTTTGGCTTGACGTGAGGCAACAAGACGGCTTCTTGTCAGGGGAAATAGCTTCTTAAAATACTGAAAGGAAGGCTTTCATAAATTGTACATGGATTAAGGTTTCATTTATTAAAGAACTAAACAAATAGTGCAAGATGTGGGTACAACGCAGTTTTCAATATTTCTAACGAGGGCAGAAAGCCTCACTCCAGGAACAAAAAGATTGTAATATCTGAGCTTGACTAAGTTCGGCAGAAAACCAAGTGACAAGCTAAACTCTCAGTTCTGTGCCCTGCTGGAATTAGGTCCAAAAACAGAGGCTCTTCTGTGTGTTGACCGTGTGACGTTAAATAAAAATACACCTGCTGACATAAAACTCCAAAGCTCAGGGCACCCCTAGGCCACACAGCGGGCGCCTGCCCCAGAGGGCACCACCGGCCTCCACGGGAAAGTGATGCTTTCACTTCTGACCCTGGGCAGAAGGCAGCTCGGAAATGATCTTTAAATGCTCCCTGGGAAGAGGGTTTATGCCCTTTCCGGGTGAACCGCTCCCTGGGCCTTTATAAACTGGGCTCGGTTTTAATGGTATTCATGAATTCCCCTCGGGAAAAATTCGAATTTCACGTAGTCTCAGGGCTTTGTTTCTGCAGTAAGATGTATGTGATTTTCAATGGGTTGACTTTAATATGTCCTATATCCCTTCCCTCAACTTGGATAAACCTGGTTTATAAAAAATTGTTCACTATCTTTCTCTAGATAACTGGGTGCAGTAAAAGGTCGTTTCTGTGTCCCAGAGCCCCCTGGTTAGAACTGTCTTATTTCCGTGCTGCTGCTTATTCAAGGGTCTTTGCGACCGCTGAGCACACAGACACTGTGCCACACAGGCGACTGCCGGGCATGCCACCGTGCCACAAGACCAGGTCGCGCCTGCTGGGGGCAGAGAAAGGCCAGTGGCGAGGCTGGGGGTAACAAGCAGGGTCCACAAGCACCAAGACTCTCTGTCCTTGGCTGCAGGGCTGCCGAGCTGAGGGAGAGCTGCAGACAGCCCTGAGGCTGACCCCGGTCGCCGCGCTGGGCCTCGCTGCCTCTGCAGCTCTTGTGCTGGCTTAGCGATTCACGTCCTGTTACAGAAAGACCCAGCTCCGGTATCATCACAGCCTTTCTCCAGAGACGGGATGGTGGCATTAAGGACCTCACAGCCCTAATGGTTAGGGGACTGGGCAGGTCGGTTTACATCGCCCCTCCGGGTCTTTCTGCTCCTTGCAAAAGCCTGGGTGTGGAGAGGCTGGAGCCACCGATCACACGAGGGCCTGTGCGTGGGGCACTGCCAGTGGATTCCAATGACCCATGAACGGACGGAGACTCTATCAAGTGCCCTGTATGTGCCAGGCCCTAAACAAGGCCCTTTTGCAAATGGGATGTCATTTAATCCTCCCCATTACTGAACAAGCAAGAATGGGTTTCTCCAAAAGGAACGAAGCACTGACACAAGCTACAACATAGATGAACCTCGAAGGCTAAGGGAGAGAAGCTGACATGAAAGGCCACAGAATGTGAGCCCGTTTATAGGAAATGCCCAGGACAGGCAAAGCTGTAGGAACAGAAAGTAGACGAGTGGTTTCCATTTGGGAGGTCTAAATATTTTGTACTTTCCTACGATTTCTTCTTTGACATACATTATTTAGAATTATTTTTTAAACTCCCAGATGCATGGGAAGTAGCTTTCACATTAACTTTTTTTTTTTTTGGCTACATTGCATGGCTTGCAGGATCTTAGTTCTCCGACCAGCGACTGAACCCACAGCAGTGAAAGCGTCGAGTCCTAGCCACTGGACAGCCAGGGAATTCCCAACATTAACTTTTTTTTTTTTAAAACAGTGATTGGCCGCAGAGCGGCTGGGCCCGTGAGCCATGGCCACTGAGCCTGCGCGTCCAGAGCCTGTGCTCCGCAACGGGAGGGGCCACAGCAGTGAGAGGCCCGCGTACGCAAAAAAAAGAACCAAAACAAAAAGAGTACTAAGCATAACTTTAGCGCTTCCCTGGTGGCGCAGTGGTTGGGAGTCCGCCTGCCAATGCAGGGGACGCGGGTTCGTGCCTCTGTCTGGGAAGATCCCACGTGCCGCGGAGCGGCTGGGCCCGTGAGCCATGGCAGCTGAGCCTGCGCGTCCGGAGCCTGTGCTCCGCGATGGGAGGGGCCACAGCAGTGAGAGGCCCGCGTACCACAAAAAACAAAACAAAAAAAAACAGTGATTGGTTCAAGGACAGGCACGTGACCTAGGTTGGTCTAAGGAGATTCAATCCTGGGACTTTCACTGGGAATATGGGGAAAGGAAAGCTCCTGAGGTGTGGAGGCTCAGCCCAGAGAAACGCCCGTCTGTTCTCCTTTTGGGGCAGAAGATGGTTTCACATCTGTGTCTGTCACCTACACTTGAAAAAATCCTATGGATACAGCTTCCCTCACTCATTCCAAAATATCTATAATCTAAATGTCATAAAATATCTGATGGCTGTGTCTCAGGCCTGCGTCACAAATGTAATCTCCAACAACCGCTACCCAGCACCTCTTAAAATACCGGCCAAGAAAACTGACAGTGATTATCCTTTATATAAATAAAGTGGTCTGGGACTTCCCTGGCAGTCCAGTGGTTAGGGCTGGGAGCTTTCACTGCCGTGGCCCTGGGTTCAGACCCTGGTTGTGGAACTAAGATCCTGCAAGCCTCAAGACGTGGCTAAAAAATTATTTTAAATTTAAAAAATAAAGTGGTTCCACCTATTACCATGTCTCACAAAAACTTAGAAGGATGTTGCCTCTACGAGACTCAGGCAAACCCTGGCAAAGCCTTACCCGTTCCAAGACTGTGATACCCAGGAGGTCCTTTTGGTCCAAGTTTTGGCTACCTGGGTACCTGCAGTCAGGAGGCTGCAGAGGAAAACAGATATTCTCATAGCACAGAGAGTTTCACAAATGAATTGACCATTTACATAACTGGGCTCCACTCAAACATCCCTCCCTGCGTAGCTCCAGAATCTCTCTCTCTCTCTCTCTCTCTCACACACACACACACACACAAACACACACACCTAACAGTGAAAGGCCTGGGAACCATGTTGTGAGGCTGTGGAAGTACAGTGCAAATCAAGTCAAATTGTAAATCTTATGAAAGATGCAAGATTTCAGAAAGTCCATAAATGTAATAATACTGAGGGATGTTCAGATCCAGCCCAAAGCAATTGGCAAGAGTGGGAGGGCCTGGCCTTGCAACTGAGGACCAAGAATCTGACAAGGTAATGACAGGCTGGTGCTCCCACAAGAAGTGATTCGAATATCAAAGAGAGGCTCTTGGGGAAATGGAGGGTGCTCTTGTATATTTTAGCGCAACTGATCCTCTTTATAACGGAGCTGAGAAAATCACACATGATATGAAGGAGAACGTGCAGAGCTATCACACAATTTGTTGGAAAAATTATGAGCCTGCCAAATCAACACTTGATTCTTTGTTGGTTCTACAAATTAACTTATAATTGCATTCAGAACCTAAGTTTACTTGAAAACAAGACAAATTCAAGATATCCCCCCCTTTTTTTCTTTCTCACAATAAATTCTCAAAATCTTTTGCCCCACCATTGACATCATTACTATTTGACTCCCATTTAAGTGAATTCACTTAAGGGATCTTTCTTTCCAGTTCGATTTCCATCTTGCACTGGAGAATGGTCAGTGGCAGGCAGTGAGCACCTCCTCCACTATTTTAAGTGTGTAAGTTCTGCCCACACATCCACTTAGGCCACCAAGAAGCCTCCTCCCTGGACTGCCACCACCTGACCCGAGGACAGCCTTCGCACCTCGTTTCCTCCAAACTTAGTCTTTATCGAAGATCTAGACCAAAAAACAGCCAGTGTCATCAAAACATCATCCACTTTGTTCTTCCAACATCTCTTTTATAAAAGTGACAAGCTTATTTCAGACTTAGGGTTGTTTTATTTTTTTAATTTTTTTTTTTTTTTTTTTTTGCGGTGCGCCGGCCTCTCACTGCCGTGGCCTCTCCCGTTGCGGAGCACAGGCTCCGGACGTGCAGGCTCAGCGGCCACAGCTCACGGGCCCAGCCGCTCCGCGGCACGTGGGATCTTCCCGGACCGGGGCACGAACCCGTGTCCCCTGCATCGGCAGGCGGACTCTCAACCACTGCTTCACCAGGGAAGCCCCAGACTTAGGGGATTTTTTTTGTTTTTGTTTTTGTTTTTGGTGTGGGGAGGGTCAGATTTCTTGTACCAATCTGCCTACAGAGAATGCATGAACTGGTGAATAAAGGTAAATGAACTTTTTAGAGGTTTCACGTGGCAATACATTGGCAATTGGCTTTTGGGGTGTGTGTGGGGTGGATGTGTGTTTAAATTTAGAACCAATAAAAAATTAGACTCTCCTGAGAAACTGATATGTTTCTTCCTTTCTGAGTCTTGGAACCACGAAACTCATAACCTTTCCCACTGTGAACTGGCTGCAAGAAAGCTCCAAAACAAGTTTCCTCTTGATTTTTATGTCTATTTTGATAATGTTTTGTAGACTTGCCTTTTTCTTTTAGGCCACCAGAAATCATTGTGGAATAAGCATGCTTCATTTGACTTAATTTGGATTGTACAAGGAGCCATTTACATCATGAGAAAAGGCAGTAAGGACATGAGGGGTCCCAAAGCTTCCTAAGGGCTTAAGTGATGTGGACAGACCAGGCTGGGGATGGGGTAGAATGTGCCCTGACAGGCCTGTCAGGGAGCCGGAGAGAAAACCTTCTGAGTGTGCGGTTTTGAAGGGTGTTCATCCCCTCAGGAAAAGTCTCAAGGCTCAAATTACTGCAGTATCAGACAAGCCTCCCCACCCTGCCAATACCACTTCCAGCGTGGAGAAAGGGAAGATATGCGGGGGGCTAGGGGGCTCTCAGAATCCCTGGGAGGAACCAGAAATAACCCTGCTACAGGGCAGCACTGTCCCTCGTCTTCCCCTTTACCCGGGCATGCGAGTTGCACTGCGAGACCCGTAATTAAGGGTAAAGGTCCGAAGCCCAGATCCAGCCCTTATCAGCTTTGTGACCTTGGGCAAGTTCTTTGAACCTGAACACCTTGTCTATAAAATCGGGATAATAACAACTCTACTTAATGGGGATGTTAAGATTAAATGAGTTAACTATAGAGAAAGCACTTAGGGGCTTCCCTGGTGGCGCAGTGGTTAAGAATCCGCCTGCCAGTGCAGGGGACACGGGTCCGAGCCCTGGTCTGGGAAGATCCCACATGCCGCGGAGCAACTAAGCCCGTGCGCCACAGCTACTGAGCTGGCGATCTAGAGCCCGCGGGCCACAACTACTGAAGCCCACATGTCTAGAGCCTGTGCTCCGCAACAAGAGAAGCCACCGCAATGAGGAGCCCACGCACCGCAACGAAGAGAAGCCCCCGCTCGCCACAACTAGAGAAAGCCCACGCACAGCAACGGAGACCCAACGCAGCCCCAAATATACATAAGTAAAATAAATAAATTTAAAAAAAAAGAAAACACTTAGAACGCCTGGCACATACTAAGTGCCAAATAAATGTTAGCTATTCTTATTATGCCCTTGGACATGGGAGGATATCCCAAATGGGCTTCTGAAGGCAGAAGCCCCTGGCACTGCCTAGAGCCGTTAAAAAGCCTTTGTTACGACACTGACAAAGCGTCTCTCCTACACCAAACTCTACTACCTGAACTCTTTTTCAACCAGGCCTCCACTTTTTGGACTTCTGTATTTCCCAATGTTAGCAAGAACTGCCCCCTCCATCCTCCATATCTGATACCCTCCCCCCAGGTCTGATCAGTTCCTCATCCCCCACCGACCCCCAGGTGGTCTGATACCGCCCAGGCCTGCCTTCAGCGAGAATCCTGCTAGGTTTCCTTGGCTAGAAACCCCCAACCCCCTGATGTTTCCTCTTAGTAATTTCCCACCCACTGACCTAACGCTGCTCCTTGACTGTAAATTCCCACTGGCCCCTGCAGTTTTAAGTGAAAAATGTCACCGGCCATAACAGTAAACAAAGGATGTTGCAACCTACAAGCCATCCCGTTACAGCCCGCGGACGTTGCACCCTGAGAGGACTCCTCAGGATGTGAAAGCACAGGACACTGGCTCCAGAGAGCTGAGGTGCACATCAAAGGAATGATTTCCGTGAGCCCAGACTCTGGCATCTTCCATACATAGAAAAGCACTAAATTCCTTAACTCGAGGTGTCTGGTTTTCTTTAATGAACAGTATCTTCTGACGTTCCGACTACCCGCTGTTTGTTGTAAAAGCCTCTATGTATCCTGGATCCTCCCTTACCTCTTCAGAACAGTCCCTGAGTTATCTGAGATGCTGTGTCCCGGGCTTAAGTCCTCAGTTTTGTCCACCGAATAAAACATAGCTCTCAACTTTTAGGTGGTGCATTGTTTTTTTAGTCCACACGGTATTTGGGGATGAGCCCGGTGGGTCCCACACTGAGGTCTCTTGTGCCCTATGTCAACGGTCCTGAGTGGAATGTTTTCAGCGCTTTAACTGCCCTCCGGCCCTGCTTTTCTCTCTCAGCTCCCTGTGCTTCTGTGAGGGTCCTGGAGCCCACGGCCAAGGGTCCCGACACCCCATTCCTGAGGTTCCCCAACCAAAGAGCTGCAGGGTCCCCGGCAGGAAGGCCCGAGGACCCCCTTCTGGAGAAGCCACAGGCCCCTCGACTGAGGGCCTGGAACCGAGGCGCCGAGGCCTGCAGGTTGGGGGGAGGGGGGTGTGCAGCTCCTTCCCGCTGACACGGCGCCGAGCCCGTCCCTAGCCGGCAGCATTGAACCCCGCAGCCCACGGCCCGGAAGCCGCCGAGGGGACCGGAAGCCGCCGAGGGGACCGGAAGCCCTGGAGGCTGCACTTCCGGGGGGGCCGCAGAGCGAGCGCGCAGGCCTGAGGCTCGAAGGGCGGGGTTTGTCGGGGGGCGGGGTTTGTCGGGGGCGGGCCCGCGTTGCCCATGTGCGTCACTTCCGGGCGCGGGCGCGGGCGCGGGCGCGGTGAGTGCGGGCAGTGTGGTGGGCGGCGGGGCTGCTGGGGATCCGGCAGGGCCGGACGGGGGCGGAGAGGGTGGGTGTCCCCACGGGCCCCTGGCGGCTCCATCCGCCCTCTGCCCTCCGCCTTCGTGGGGTTGCTGCTTCTTCCGTGGGACCGATGGTTTCCCCCAGACGCAGAAAACGAAACCTCAGTGGGCGGACTAGAGGGGCGACGCGGGCGCCGCCACCCGCTCCGCCGGGTTTCTGCACCTGCGGCGCTTACTTCCCCCCCACCCCCGCGCGATAGCACGACTGAGGCCCCCACGACGCAAATGAGAGCCGTTGGGATGCGGTGGGGGTCACAGTGATGCAGGACGGCGGGGGCCGACGCGTGGGGAAGGGGAGTCCTCACCTGCCTCCAGAGGCGAAAGTGTATTTTGACATCCCGCCTGTCTGTATATACGTGTGCGTCTAGTCAAGGGATCCAGAAAGTTCCGGGCCAGTGAAGCCTGTATGGATGAACAGGCACAGGCTTTTGAATGGGCCTACCTGTGTTTCTGTTTTAATGCCCAATAATGCTTATTCTTGGAGCCTCAAGGCTACCTGCCATTGATCAATTGACTTTTTTTTTTTTTTTTCTATTTTCTTAACGTAAACTGAAGGTGCCATCAAGCAGTCCCAGCTATGGAAGGTAAGCCATTGGTGATATCGAAAGAGAAGACTGCAGTGGTGTGTGGGGTCCCCACCCAGGTGGTCTGTACAGCCTTCAGCACTCACATCCTGGTGGTGGTGACCCAGTTCGGGAAGATGGGTACCCTGGTCTCCCTGGAACCCAGCAATGTGACGAGTGACGTCGGCAAGCCCGTGCTGACCACTAAAGTCCTTCTCGGGCAGGACGAGGTAAAGTGGTTGGGAAGGGCTCTCCGTGCCTGTAATTTGTCTGTACGGATGTGGAGCATCTGGTAGGCGAGACCCGCCTCCAGCCCAAGACAGCATTTTCCGGAGCCTCCGTGCATTTGAGGGCATCTGCCTGCCCTTGGTGGCTGCTGCTCCCGGACGAGTTGATTGTGTAACGTAGGCCTCCCCTCATTTTGACCCTGTCATAGCACGTTATGGTGATGAGTGCCTACTCCGCTCAGGAAAGATCACCTGTGACATTTGACAGGGTTTCCCTCTGCAGACCCACATGGGTCCTTCCAGAGTAAAGGTAGCTGGAAGAGACAGGAACCAGAAAGCACTGAGGAGACAAATCTAATGATGCTCCTTAGCAGTGTATTTATGACTGGAGCGTCTGGAGAGTGTCGTTGAATCTGAATCACTGTCACGCTGGACTTACCGGGTGGTGCTTTAATGGTGGTGTGGAAAGCCCTTCTGGGTCCCTCAGGGGTACTCAGTGAAGGCATTAAGAAGAAAACAGGTTTCTTGCAGTTAAAGTGGTTTCTCCTTGCCTTCGTCAGCCTCTCATCCATGTCTTTGCAAAGAATCTCGTGGCGTTTGTGTCTCAGGAAGCTGGAAACAGAGCAGTCCTTCTCGCCCTGGCCGTGAGGGACAAGAGCATGGAGGGGGTGACGGCCTTGAAAGGGGAGATCCGGGCGTGCCAGGTGTGGTGACCGCGGAGTGACCACCCCTGCTGTCCAGCAGGGCCACATGGCAACTCAGACACCCCCTCAAGGATTTGAAGACCCTCCCTCAGTCAGAAGGAGGGGCTTTATCTGGTTTTGGTCCTTGAAGCGGGAAGAAACATGCACGTCTCTGGCTGACTTTGGTTTGGGGGCTGACATCACCTGTGGAGGGAGGACGTGGAATGTGTCCTGGGGCGTTGTGAGCGGTCCTCCCTGGGTCCACACAGCTGCACATGTCTGAGAATTGACGGAATGAGTCATGGCCCTCAGTGTCCAGAAGAATTGTTGGGGGAAATTTTTTTTTTATTAAAAATAAATGCGTATCCCAAAATACTTCAGTGTCCTTAACAATGCTGCCAAACTTCAGGCCCACGGTGTATGTTCACTGTAGTGAACCACAGGTGGCAAGAAAGCCTGTTTGGTGAAAACTCGGCCTGAGGTTGCCACGGTGGGGCGGCTCCCAGGAGCCTGCCTTGCTGGCACCCTAGCCTGGGTGCTGGCACCCGTCCTGCCACTCTTCCCGGGACTTCTCTGAGCCTTCCGCTCCGCAAACACTGCTCGAGGTCTCACTGTGTGCTGGCACCCTAGCCTCTGGAGCCACGGCCTTGAAGGCTGGGGGCAGACGTGCATCACCCCACGGGCACAGGGTCAGCCGGGGAGGGCCCGCGTGGGGCAGACCAGGCAGCGCCCCGCTGCCCAGGGAAGGCTCTGTAGTGAGGGGATCCTGGCGCGGGAGGAGGGTGTTTCTAACAAAGGCCAGGAGGCGCAAATTGTAGGGTGTTGGGGGCCACTGAACGTGAAGCCCGAGGGCTGGGGACAGGTGGCCAGGGCCTTCTGTGTTTGCTGAGCCCTTGGGACTTGATCCTGAGCTCTGCGAGGAGCCACTGAAGGCTCTCAAGTCAGGCTGGCTTTGCCCTTTAGAGATATCCCAAGGGTTGGTGGGAGCGAGAGGCGAGGCTTAGCTTCAGGGCGCGTGTCTGCCACAGGAGATGGGCCGTAGGTGCCCGGGCCTGGGACCGACCTGGGCTCCCTCATCCCTCCAGACCTGGTGACCTGAGCCACTGATCGTACGAGAGACCAGACCGGTAAATCTTTGTGCCGTTTGACTCTTAGTCTCGCGAGAAAATAGGGGCAGCAGGAGAGTTGAGGTGAGAGCCGGGGTCTGGAAGCAGAGACCAGCTGGGATCCTGAAACGGAGTGGGCGGCCAGGATGCCCTTCCGGGGACACTGGCAGTGGATCTGAGTGTTTACGAGATGAGAAAGGGATGTTGTAATTTGGTTTTCTTGGAACCAAAAGCCTCTGGAATCCTGAGTCTGATTTTAGAAACCCCTGCTGAGGACAGGCGGTGGGAGACGCTGCACTGCTGGTCCAACTTGAAAAGAACTTAGTGAGTTTGTTGAAGGTGGGACGGAGGAGAGCTGTCTTCAAGGGCTCGTTCCCGCAGCAGACTCCCAGGGGGGAACCATCAGCCTGCAGAGCTCACGCCCCCTCTGGGGACAGTCGGGTAAACCCACAGGTGCACACCAGGCTCACGGGGTGACCAGGCGACCTCAGCATCAGAAGGGCCAGGGAGTCACACGTGGGGATCCGCCAGACTCCCCAGAGAGGGTGCTGATGCTCGAGCAGGCTCGGCACCTTGCGGGCTCCTGTGCGGGGAGCCTGAGGGACCCAGGACCCGACCCCCGACCAGGGGAAGCAGGCAGACCCACCCCGGGAGACACACGGCTCCTTGGCGGCCACATCTGGCTCAGGGACTGCGGTGTGACGCCTCCACGGCCTTGCACCTCCCTCCCTGCTCGCTCTCATTCCAGTCTTTCTCCTGAGAAGATCCCGCCTGGCGTCTGCACTGGGAGGGCCTGGACGGACGATAGTTTTAAAGGCCAGAAAGCAGCTGACCAACTGGAGAAGAAGGGAGGGCCCCGTCCCCCCACGTGAGGGCCCCAAAGGTGACGCAGTGCATGGCGGGTGTGGGGGCCGGGCGCCACGGAGCAAAGGAGGCATGCGGGGCGCCAGCGGGTCCGGGGCGCGGGCAGCCCCCGGAGAACCGGCGCCTGCGGGCGGGCAGGCAAGGGCAGGGCGCCGTCCGATGATACTGGAGCACAACCGGGCAGGAACCTCCTCGCTCAGAAGCAGCCTGTAATTGTGCACACCCCTCATCTAACAATCAGGTGTGTTCGTCCGTGGAAACGTGCTTCCCTCACTTGACCAGCGGTGAACCTGAACCACGGGTCGGGCTCCAACTTGGGGCTAAGTTCACATTTGCAGCTCTGGTTTTCTGATTTGGCCCTGAAGTGCACAACGATGGGACTGGCCCACGCTGCCTATTGGTGAGGTCTGGGGTCAGCCCTTCATACAGTCATGGTAACGTGTTTAATCCTCCCAACAACCCCGTGAGGCCGCTGCTCTCATCTACGTGTCAGATGAGGAAACTGAGGCATGGCCGCCACCGAGCAGCAGGGCTGGGATTTCAAGTGGGCAGAGAGCCTGGAGTCCGTGCTGGTCACCCGTCACCCGGGTCCTCACTGACACTCATTTTTGGACCCCTTTCTCTCTAAGGAGTGGGCCAACTGCCTTGTCAACACTGAAGGCAGACTCGCCTCCGTGCTTCTGCCTGGCTCTGATTCAGCCTCCGTGTGGGGGGCCTCTTGCGAGCCAGGCCCTGGCAGTGCACACACCATCTGAGTCCTTGTGACTGCCCTTAAGAGGCAGGTAGGCAGTGGAGAAAATTGAGGCTCAGCAGGACAGGGCGAGTCGCTCAGACCCCCAGGTGATCTAGTGGTGGCCCCAGGATGTAAACACACCTGAGCCCCTGTTATTTGCACAGTCCCACGGTTGCCCGCCCGGAACGTGGTGGGGCAACTGACGTATAATTGAAACCAGGGTCCCCAGCACCTTCCCGAGTGGCACTTACTCACGGCTGCCCGAGGCCGTCTGGTAGCTATTAATACAGGCTGAGACCAAAGGCTTCCGTCATTGAAGCCAGTGCCTCACTGCTCTGCTCTGCCTTATAAATCAAGACATGCGACTCGTATGAAAAGGCATTTGGCCCTTTGCTTTCCGCGTTGCTCTGCTCCCAGCTGCTATAATTCAGGAGGAGAGATACATTCTCCAATAAAGAGGTCTATAAAGCCGCAGTTTCCGCAGGCAGAGCTGTCGGCTTTGTGGAAATTGTTATTCCTTTAGATGGAAAGGCTGCATATGGTGCTTACCCAGCGATCAAACTGTAATTACAACTTCCAGCAATTTATGGCCAAATGTAAATAATAAACATGGGGCTGATTTGCCAGCCCCTGCGGCATGGACTGGTGGATGAGTTTTCCTTTTTCAAGGCCATGCCCTTGGACCAACGCGGTATGATTCATCCGACACGGTTTGCTGCTGAACTACAAGTAGAGAACCCCAAGTTCCCCTCCCTCTAGCTCCCTTTTCCTAAGTGGACATGGGCCTGTGGCTACAGTTCAGAGTCAAGGGCCAGTGGGTACCTTTGGCGGTCAAGAGAGGCCAGGAGGGCGGCCGCCCATGGTTACCAGTCTGAGCAGCTTATCCAGCGTTTGACAGAGTCCTGGATCCACCTGAACCAATTATGACAAATAACCCGCGGAATAAGGCAGTGACCGCGGGGCCCAGCTGGATAAACTGGCGTAGGCTGTTTTGTTTAGCGCCTTGGAGTGAAATCGGACGTCAGGAGCAGATGCCGGGTAGCTGACGAGAGTGATGGTCGGATGAATCAGAACGAATTCAGAGCAGGCAGAGGCATTGTTGTCGAGGTTCCGTAAGCACAGCCGGAAGCAGAGGGCAACCCCGGTCTTGTGTGGGGACTCGTAAATTCCAGAAGGACTGTGGGAAGATGGGGAGCGCCAGAGCACGGGGGAGGTGGGGGAGCAATCGGGCAGGAGGGCGCTCCCCGATGTGGGGCATCAAGGGGCGACGGGACCAGAGAAAGGAAAACGGAGCTGCGTGAACGGGGCGGGGTGGGGGGTGGACATTGCCTCACCCTTTTTAACCCTCGTTGCACCTCTGAAGTAGGCGTGAGAACCGCCCCTCCCCCCACCTACACAGATGGGCCAGGGAGATGAAGCACCCAGAGCCACACCTGGTCAGTGGTCCAGACA
>RJWK010011939.1:0-41163 GCA_004363435.1 Platanista minor | reverse complement strand
TCCCACATGCCGTGGAGCAACTAAGCCCATGTGCCACAACTACCGAGCCTGTGCTCTAGAGCCCACGAGCCACCATTACTGAGCCCACATGCCACAACTACAGAAGCCCGCAACAAGAGAAGCCACCACGATGAGAAGCACATGCACCACAATGAAGAGTAGCCCCTGCTCACCGCTACTAAAGAAAGCCCACGTACAGCAACAGAGACCCAACGCAGCCAAAAATAAATAAATAAATAAACAAATCTTAAAAATAGGGCATGGTGGGAGTATTTTCTTCCCTCAGGACTCCTTCATGCAATTAAGACATGGCACCAAAGCTTCATACATTACGCAAATATATGTATATTTTACTTATTGCTTACATTTCCAGATGCTATATATGATAGCTGTATTCTATGTAGTTTACATCAAACTTATCTCTTTTATGTGAGAGGGAAATCAGAGTAGGCCAGGACTAACATTTGTTGAAGTCTTATTGTGTGCCAGACATTTAAAAATAGATTTTCTTACTATATTTTGTATTATAGTCTCCTGGAAGATAAAGTAAGGGGGAAAAGAAAGCACATTTTTAAAAGACTTTATTTTTTTTTTAGATCAGTTATAGCACTCTTTTTTAAAAAAAGGAAATAATATAAGGATTTTCTATCCTTTTCCTAGCTCCAGGAAGTAATTCATCTACAAGACAGAAATGTCAGCAGATACCATTTGCAAAGGATTTCCCATTTATTCCTCACACCACTGTGGTAAAGTGAGGGATTTTGTCACATCCATTGAGAAGACTGAGGCTCAGAGAGGTGATAACATATAAAACGTTATCAGTCATTTCTAGATTAGAGCAGTGGTTCTCAAACTGCCTTGTGTCATCTGTATGACGTGTAAACACTAATTACTGGGCCCCATCTGGGTGAGGCCCAAGAATATGCACTTCTAACAAGTTCCCAGGTGATGCTGATGCTGCTGGTCCAGGGACCACAGTTGGAGAACTACTGATGTGAATAACAAACAAAAATGACATTTACCTTTTACGAGGACCTAGAGAATCACTGTGAGCTGAGAGGGCTGGCGGAGGTACATGGCCTGGGGTCAAAGCAAAGGGGATACAGAGTGCAGTGTGCCCAGGCCCATGCTTTGCGCCATTGACTCAGACAGTGGCTGACACTATGTCACTCTCCTAAAGTGTGAGGGGACCAGTTAGTGGTCCACAGAACTGTTCATGTGGCATTGTGATTCCATCATGTCTCCCACCCTGGGGAGCCCCGTGGGTGAGGGATTAAGCACCAGGCTCCCAAAATCTCCCTTGATCTTAAGAGCTATTCAGGTTACTTATTAAATCCTTAATTCAGACCAGGCTATGGGAAGTTGGGAGAGGTGAAGTAAATCAGGGACACTGTCTTGTAAATGCCTGCTCAGTAGAGAAACCTGGAATTACAATAAAGCTTTCTCACTGTGTCCCGAAACTACCAGAGCTCTGAATGATCTAATCTCCCTGTGCAGTCGATGGTGGCCAGGATATTACTTTTCGATCATTTTTTATAGTGAGCTGTATTACTTGTAAATGATTTTATTACTGAAAAATTTAAAACGCCCTATGGCAAATAACAAAAACAACATCCCAGCAAAGCTTGTCTGAAATGGTTAGAGTAAATATTTGCAAATTAGGACTAATTCTCATGATATATGAAAGCATTCTCAGCAACCAGTATAGAGAGATGGACAAATGATGCTGTGGTAAGCAGTCTCTAAGACGGCTCCAATGAGCCGGAGCCTCCCTTCCTGAGTGGCGCCGGGAAGCCGGGGACCCCTTCCTGGAGCCCGGAGCCTGCGACCCGAGCGCCCCCGGGGCCTTATTTGTACGCAGCACGCCTTTGTACGGAGAGACTCTGGCGGAGGTGCAGAGCAGTTCAGCGAAGCCAGACCCGGCTCCACTCCCAGGAAGAGGAAATTTCCACCCCTGCAGCTGTCTTGTGACTCACGCTGCCACCCCAACCAGTCGGAAAGAGTGGGAGTATTGAGTGTGTACTGTACACTGAATGTACAGCAGTGGGTTAATCACACAAGCGCATCATACACGAAAACGCACTTGTATTTGAACAGTGAAAAGACCCTTAAAAAAAGGTTTGATCTTGCCCTTTTACCCAGGGTTTTATGGGTTCCTGGCTGCACTCTTTTCATGCACAATGTGGGCTATGTTTCAGAATCTGAACCATGAGGTTCCAAAATATTGTGACCAGATAGTCCAGGACTTATGGTTTTTCCAAAATCAGTGACTGCGTTGGAATATTCATTCAATCTGTCTGATCCAGATTCCTATAAAGGGTACATTGAAGACCTAAAGACATATGACTTAGAAGAACAGAAGAATCTCACAGTCTGTCCTGATGAAGTGCCTTTTGAACAGAGAAGTCCAACTTATGTTGCATGTCAGTTTTTTACTGTCTTACTTCAAGCATGTGGTGGTGTGGATGATCCTCAGTTTGGTTATACCAGAGGAAAGCCTTGTATTCATGTGAAAACAAACAGAGTAATTGAATTAAAGCCTTAAGGAGAACCAACTATACAATGTATTTCGAAAGATGAAAACACAGCTACTCTATCAACTTATCCTCCCAGTGGAATTATAGGAATAAAATATTTTTTATATTATGAGAAAAAACTGCATGTGAGGTATCTACAGCCATTAGTTGCCATCTAGGTCACCTTTGACCCTGCAGTACCGTAAAAGAAGTAACAGTCAAGTGAAAGGTAGATGGATTACCCAACCAAAAACACCAGGATGTTCTTGACAAGTTTTTAGGATGAGTTGTGTTCAAAATCACAGTGTGTGCATAGTAATGAGTTAGGATGTCTCCACAGACTAAATGTTATGTTGTCTGTCTTTATTTTGTATCAGCTGGACCTGCCATTCTAGAATTATGGGACCACGCTGGACAAAGGTAGCGTGGTACATGACACTGGGGTAACATCATAATGTACTTCTAGATCATAGTGTTCAATGTCCTCTGAAGTAACTGCCTGTTGCCTCTGCTGCCTTTTGAATCCGTGGACAGTCACCAGATAGGGACTGTTAAACACTTGATTCGAAACATGTAGAATGGGGGTCTTGTCCTATTTTTATGTGGTTTAATTGCCAAGTGTATAAACCTTAGTGTGCTGCCCTATATAAATATTTTATAGATTTAACACTGGTTAAGTGTCATATTTTCATGCCAGCAAAGTTTAGGCATAAAATGGTACCTGACCAACATCAAGTGACTTTATAGCTGCAAGAAATGTGATGTATGGAGAAGTTCTGTGAGGAAGAAAAAGGAAAATAAAAGTGAGTTTGAAAGGTTTTCTTGGTGTTTTTGTAAAATTATTTTTTACATGCTGAATTAGTCTGTCGATCTTTTTCATTAAGAGCACAAACTTTTTGTTGTAAAACATGTAAAAAATGTAGTGACAGGATTCTTTTTAGTGGTGGAACTAAATGTCTTATACATTATTTTAGACCATAGATGAAACATAGCATTTTTAGGGTAGCCAGTATGAATATGCACCTAATTTTTTATGAAATTAAGTTCATAAGATTTAAACGGTATGATACTTTATGAAATATCTTATTACTGCTTTTATTTAGCAGACTGTGGACCCTAATAAAAAATATAAATTGTTAAGAACCTATTTAAAAATGAGCCCTGAGATGAGAGCAACTATAAAAAGATCATCATTTTGATTCTGTGTTTCATCTCTTTCTATGGACTTGATATGATTGTTTCTTTCAGTCTAGGTTATTTTTCAAAAAGCAAACCTGTGGGTTTTTATAAATTGAGTCATAATTAACATATAATGTTATATTAGTTTCAGGTGTACAACATAGTGATTCAATAGTTTATACATTATGAAGTGATCACCATAAGAAGTCCAGTTACCATCAGTCACCATACAAACTTATAACAATATTATTGACTATATTCCCTATGTGTACATTACATCCAGGTGGTTTATTTATTTTATAGCTACAAGTTTGTACCTCTTAATCCTCTTCCCCTCTGGCTTATGATGTCTGTAGAGGTGAAGCAATATATATCCACTAGTCCAGCACACAGAACCTAGGAAGAAGACATATTAAAGGGCCATGAATGTGAGAAAGAACCACTTACTTAGGTCATCCATTTTCAAAACAAAGTGAGCTTTGACAGTGACTCTTGATAGAGACCCATTCCTTAAGTCTGTAATTGAGATAACTAAGTTAGAACACATGGGTAGATTAAGTATCCAAGTGAATGAAAAGAAGTAAAGGGAAAATATGTATATAAATTGTGAAAAAAAAAAGATGGCTCCAAGGAACCAAGCTTCCTAGTATTCATGCACGTGCATGCGTAATCCTTATACTTGAATGTGGGCTGGGTTAAGAGAGATAAATAGTGAAGCCTTGAATTACTCTAAAGCTTTGTCCTTTGTGTCCTGAAGCCACCTGGGCTCTGAGTGCTCTAATCTCTCTAGGGGCTGGCACTTGATGCTCCCCAGGGTATTGCTCAATTTCTATTACAATGGGCTGTATTATTTATTTATTTATACAATATACATAATATTTACCATTATAATCTTTTTAAAGTGCACAGTTCAGTGGTATCTAGTGCATTCAAATTGTTGTACAACCATCACCACCGTCCATCTCCAGAACTCTTTTCATCTTGTTCCATGCTCATTAAACATTAATTTCCTGTTTCCACCAGCCCCTGGTAACCACTATTCTACTTTCTGTCTCTATGAATTTGACTACTCCAGGTGCCTCATGTAAGTGTAATCATACTGTATTCGGTGTGTGTGTGTGTGTGTGTGTCTTCTTTCATTTGGCATGTAACAGAATTTCATTTCTTTTTAAGGCTGAATAATATTCCACTGCATGATAGTCATCCATTGGTGGACATTTGGGTTGTTTCCATCTTTTGGCTTCTGCTGTTAAAGAAAACCAGAGCTGTATAGTAGTTAAAGTATTAAGAACAGATTTTATTCAGGAACTATTGTAGTAAGAGTAAAGAAACCTCAGATTATAACTGAGCTCAGTTCTGAGTACATCATGGGCAAATACAGGTTCATAGCCTAGAGCAGAGTGGGGAGTCAGTCGATGGAAAATTGAAGCCAGGCGGTGGGGGGGGGCCGGTGATTCTGGTTAAACCAACCTGACCAGGGTTCTTGCTGAAGGCAGGCCATGGTGATCAGATATTGGGAGTGGGGATTCTTGCTAAGTTGACTTAGCAGGATTTTTGTTAAAATTGGGCTATGCAAGGATGAACACAAGAGTCCAAAGGTTGAGACCTAGTTGAGAAAAAGGTTCAGAGGAACCTGACTAAAATTTGGTGAAGGAGAAAGTCTTATCAGTGTGAATAATACTGCTATGAATATTGGTGCACAAATATTTGTTCGAATCCCTGCTTTCACTACTTTTGGGTATATACCTATGAGTGGGATTGCTAGATCATATTGTAATTCTATTTTTAATTTTTTGAGGAACCTCCATACTGTTTGTCACAGCACCTGTACCATTTTACACTCCCACCAGCAATGCACAAAATTCTAATTTCTCCACATTCTCACCAACACTTGTTATTTTCTGCTTTAAAAAATATAATAGATGGGGCTTCCCTGGTGGCGCAGTGGTTGAGAGTCCGCGTGCCGATGCAGGGGACACGGGTTCGTGCCCCGGTCCGGGAAGATCCCACATGCCGTGGAGCGGCTGGGTCTGTGAGCCATGGCCGCTGAGCCTGCGCGTCCAGAGCCTGTGCTCCGCAACGGGAGAGGCCACAACAGTGAGAGGCCTGCGTACCACAAAAAAAAAAAAAAAAAAAAAAAAAAAAAATATATATATATATATAATAGCCATCCTAATGGGTGTGACTTCTATTTATTTTAAAAATAAACCTTATTTTGAATAATTTAATATATAACTATATAATTTTAGTCAATAATATTGAAAAATGTAAAACACTTTGTATAGCAGGAAAAAAGTAAAAGTTATGTGAAAAATAGAGAGAAAATATTTGCCAACTCCATGGGGTTTATATTTCTGCTATGTTAGGCAGATTTACTAACCAATAGGTCAATGATGTCAACAGAAAATTCACTAGAGGACCAATATTTGTGGCTAATAAACATTAGCAAATAATAGAAATCATATTAGTGAAATAAGCAAGTTGCAGAAGAATATGTATAACATGTTTATAATTTTGAAGAATATGTGCATTTTAGTGTATTTTATGTAAATATCTGATTATATGTAATTATACATTAATAAATTACATACAGAGAAACACACCTGAAGAATAGACATCTGTCTATTTTCAGTGAATATCTTTGGGTCAAGGATGGAGGGTCAGGACTTCCCTGGTGGTCCAGTGGCTAAGAATCCGTGCTCCGAGGGCAGAGGGGCTGGGTTCGATCTCTGGTCAGGGAACTAAATCCCACATGCCACTGCAGCTAAGACCTGACACAGCCAAATAAATAAATACATATTTAAAAAAAGGACTGAGGGTCAGGCAGATGGGATTATAGGATAATTTCAATTTACACATATACGTATTTGTCTTGTTTGAAATTTATACTCAGGAAAATTTATTAAGATAAAAATTACTAAAGAGCAAAAATATGTGACCCAACTGACGAAAATTATGTACTCATATGTTTTGGAAATGTGTTCACAATATACTTGTTTGTTGAGAAAAGAGTAGGTTAAAGCAACTGATTTGACAGTATATCTGTGTATGTGTCTGTTTCTGTGTCTCAAACATCTTCACACATGCAGCTTTCTCTTCAACTCAGGCAGGAGGTTGATATCTAGTTCTAGGGCTTAGAGACCGCTGAATGTCTTATATTCAGAGAGATTGCTGCCAGTGGGTGGTAAATTCTGCAAAGACCTGGCTGTGAGGCCAAGGCCAAGTCCCTTCTCCATTCTCTCCTCCACTTGCAAAGCCTCTGGTACTGAGGCCTTCAGAATTGCAACTCTGATTCTGATCCCTAGGCAGCATCTGTCTTCATATTTTTCCCTTTTCTAATGAAAAGCCTTTTTTTAAGAGTAAACAAAATGTTATTTTTAAACTTGCTTGTTAAGCAGTACATATACTTATTGTATATGTGCTTGAGATTGTGCTTGAAAGTTCTTTTTACATAAAAAGACTAAAAGGATATCTATTTAGTTTCATATATGCGTTATTTATAGATCTATCAACCTCTCTCTTGCCCAGCCCCTCCCCCACCCCCAGTTTTCATCAAGGTCTGCTGACCTGTCCACACTATAGAGAAGGCCCCCTGGAGAAAGCAGGTGGTTTAAGCCCCCAAGTATCATACCACTGTAATGGCTTCCCAAACCTTCCACCTGCCTCTCTCCAGGCCACTTTACACACAGCTGCCCATAGTAGTTTCCCTAAAGTGGACCCTGATATAATTACACAAACACTCTCAGAAGCAATCCACTACCTACCAAGAGAACTTCAAACTCCTTTCCCCAGCTTGCATTCTCTACCCCATGGATCCAGACTATGTTTCCAGTTTTGTCTCCCAAGTGCTCTGTGTTCTGGGCAACCTGCACTGTGGGCTACTCCCTACAGTACTCCTGTGTTTGCTGTGTATCTCTTGAACTGGGTGAGGATCGATTTGCACAGACCTTGGCTCTCGCACCTACATGGTGGCATTACATACTTTGATCAACACGTTGGGGGAGAATTGTTATCCTCATTTTAAAGTTGTGGAAACTGAGTCTTGGGGAAAGTGAGAACCAGCCTTGTCTTTGGGAAAGATACTGGATTTACAGAAGTAAGATACCCACTGATAGCTTGGTAGTGATAATGAGCTGTATTATTTTGCTCTATAACAAAGAGGAATGGATATGGTGCTAGTAAGTGCCTGATATGGGTAATATTAATGATATTTTTTCCTAGAATTTAAGTGATACCTTTTTTTTTTGGAGAACATTTGGAAAATACATTAAAACAGAAATAGAATAGGAATAAACACCCCGAATCCTACACCCTGAACAACCCATCCCTTTCTAGGATTTGCTGACATCTAGTGGTAGAGCCAAGATCAAGTGACCTATAAATGAAGATAGGTCAAGATGGGGTAAAGACATTTCCAGGTTTCCTGAATCCAGTCTGGGTTCTTACCCTGACTTGACATGCACAACTTCCCAATTTTACCACATTTACCCTTTTAGATGATGGAATTCCAGGGATCAAGATCTGACTATGTTATAGTTGCTTGGAAGTGACACATGCATATGGGTTCCAGTTCATCAACTTCTTTTGATGAGATGAGGAAAGGAAGATAAAAACCCCTACCTTGTTGTTAAAGGGCTGAAGTGTAGGACTGACATTATTAGGTTTCCAACGCAGTGATATATAGACAGAAAAGCACAGGCTTCGAAATCACAGATGGAAGTGGGGAATGCAGGCAAGGGATCAAATATTTTAGGAGCACTTTATGTCAGACAGTGTGGTAAAATTATTTGTATTAGACTTTAATAATGTCTAGGACACATTTCGTAATCTCTAGGGTGACCACTGCAATAATAGTAAAAAATGTATAATTAACAAGGTAATAGAGAGGGAAAATAGAATTTAAAAATATTAAGCAATCCAAAAAAGGGCAAGAGAAAAGAGAAAGAACAATATAGAACAGGCAGAACAAATACGGTAGAAATCAAATAGTAAGATGGTAGATTTAAGTCCAAATATACCACAAATTTACAGGTAAACAGCCTAAACATTCCAATCAAAAGCCAAAACTTGGGCTTCCCTGGTGGCGCAGTGGTTGAGAGTCCGCCTGCCGATGCAGGGGACGCGGGTTCGTGCCCCGGTCCGCGAGGATCCCACATGCCGCGGAGAGGCTGGGCCCGTGAGCCATGGCCGCTGAGCTTGCGCGTCTGGAACCTATGCTCCGCAACGCGAGAGGCCACAACAGTGAGAGACCCGCGTACCACAAAAAAACAAAACAAAACAAAACTTGTCAGACTGGATTAAAAAGTAACTATTTGTTGCTTAGATAAGATTCACCTTCAATACGAAGCCACAGAAGGTTGAAAGTAAAAGGATGGAAAAAGATATACCATGCAAATATTAACAAAAGAAATCTGATGTAGCCATGGCAACATCAGATAAAGTAGTTTTTTTTTTTTTTTTTTTTTTGCGTTACGCGGGCCTCTCACTGTTGTGGCCTCTCCCGCTGCGGAGCTCAGGCTCCGGACGCGCAGGCTCAGCGGCCATGGCTCACGGGCCCAGCCGCTCCGCGGCATGTGGGAGCTTCCCGGACCGGGACACGAACCCGTGTCCCCTGCATCGGCAGGCGGACTCAACCACTGAGCCACCAGGGAAGCCCAAAAGTTAATTTTTTTTTTTTTTTGGTACACGGGCCTCTCACCGCTGTGGCCTCTCTCATCGCGGAGCACAGGCTCCGGACGCGCAGTCCCAGCGGCCACGGCTCACGGACCCAGCCGCTCCGCGGCATGCGGGATCCTCCCGGACAGGGGTACGAACCCGCGTCCTCTGCATTGGCAAGCGGACTCCCAACCACTGCACCACCAGGGAAGCCCGGCAGATAAAGCAGATTTTAAAGCAAGGAGTATCAGTAAAGACAAAAAGGGACGTTTCATGGTTGTTAACATTTTATTTTATATGTATATATATCCATCTAGAGTCTTCCGTGTATATTTGTATATATGTGTATATACATATGTATTTGAATAAAAAAACCATAATATACATATCATCTTGTTACCTATTTTTACTTAAAAATAATGTATATCATAAATATATTTCCATTGAAAAATTTTAGTTCTGTTATAGTTTTTAAAGACTACACTGTACTCTATTATATGAAAGTATCATGATTTCTTTAACCTATCCCCTACTGGATATTCAAGTTGTTTAGCATTATAGAATTATAAATAACACTGCAATGAGCATCTTTACGAATACATGTTTGTGCATTTGTTTTCTCATTTCTTTGGGATGCTTTCCCAGAAATTAAATTCTTGGGTTCAAAGGTATACACATTTTAAAAACTTTCTAATACACAAGTTCATTCAAAACATTGTACTAGTTTATACTCCTGACAATTACTCAAAGGAGTATTCATTTGTCTACCTCTTTACAAATACAGAGAATTATAATTCTGGTGAGAAAACATAATATTTCACTGTTGTTTGAATTTGCAGAATTTGATCACTAGTGAGGTTGACTTTTTTTTTTTAAGTAAGCTTTAGGAGATATAACAGACAGAAAAGTGCACAAACCATAAATGTACACATTGATAAATTTTCACAAAATGAACATATTTGTGTGGCCAGAACCCAGATCAGGAAAGAGAACATTACCAGCACCCCAGAAGCCCCAATGTTATCCCCCTCTAGTCACTAAACCCTCTCTCCCTACCAAGAGTAACCATTATTCAGACTTCTAAAAACAGAGATTAGTTTTGCCTGTTTTTGAATTTTATCTAAATAGAATCATCCACTCCATGCTATGTTGTGTCTGCCTTCTTTCACTCAACTTTATATTTGTGAGATTCATCCATGTGGTTGCGTACAGTTTCAATTTGTTCATTATCATTATTGTATAGTTCCATGGCAGAAATGTCATGGGAGATTTTGAACAGACCTCTCTCAGTATAAAATCAGACAAAAATCAATAAGAATACAAAATATTTGAATAGCACAATTAATAATCTTAACATAATCAACAAATATAGAACCCCATACTCTAATACAGCAGAATACACTTTCTTTCTAGGTACAGATGGAACATCTACAAAATTTGACTGTGAAGGACATAAAAAAAGTCCTGACAAACTCTAAAGATTGAAATAACACAAAGTATGTTCTCTGACCATTGTGAAATTAAGCTAGAAATTAATTAAAAATAAATTGGGAATTGTTACATGTTTTGAAATTAAGTAACACATTTCTAAATAACCTATGTGTGTGTCAAAGAAGAAATAAAAATGGAAACTAGAAAGTATTTTGAACTGAGCATTAATGAAATTGTGACAGAATTTGTGGGGTGCAAAATCTCAGGAGGCCTTTTCTTGGATTAGAAATTGACAAGCTGATTTAAAAATTTATACAGAAAAAACAAAGGACCTAAGATAGCCAAAACAACTTAGAAAAAGAACAAAATTGGAGGTCTCACACTACCTGATTTTGAGACTTAAGTATAGTCATCAAAAGAATGTGGTTTTGGTGAAAGGATAGGTTTGTAGATCAACAAAACTGAATAAAGAGTCCAGAAACAGACCCACACATGTGGTCAGTTGATTTTTAGCAAAGGTGCCAAGGTAATTTAGTGGAAAAAGAGTAGTCTTTTTAACAAATGATGCTGGAACAATTGGCCACCCATATAGAAAAAAAATAAACCTCACACTTTACACAAAAATTAACTCAAAATGTATCATCTACCTAAATGTAAGGGCTAAAACTATAAAATGTCTAGAATAAAACATAATAGAAAACCTTTGTAATCTTGGGTCAGGTAAAAATTTTTTCTAGAACAAAGAGTACAAACCATAATGAAAAAATAAATTGGATTTATCAAAATTAAAAACTACTGCTGTTTGTAAGATGCTGTTAAGAAAATGAAAAGCCAAATCATAGACTGGGATAAAATATTTGCAAGTCAGCATAGCTAATATAATTCTGGCTTGTATCCAGAATATATAAAGAGCTCTTACATGTCAATAATAAGAAAAAAAAAACAACCCAATTTAAAATTATGGGCAAAAGATTAGAATAGCCATACCTTTTTTAATGACTTTAAAAAATTGTAATGGAGCAGGACCCTATGGGGCCTCCCCAGGACAGGCCCCACACCTCCATATCTTGTTTGTAGAAAAACTTTAGCCTCCTAGGCCTTCCCAAGTTCCAAAGAATAAATGTAATCAGAAAAGTGAGAAAATTCAGAAAGAAAGGAAAACAGTAAAACAAGACAAAATAATAATAGTTTAGCCATTACACACAGTCAAGGACCTTTAGTTCCTTCTCAAGGAATGTAGATAATATTCTGAGCCACATCCTTTGAGCTGTTTTGCAGATATTGAAACCCCCACCAGGTGGAAGAAAACTGCATGCTGCCCACAAGCACGTAGATCCCAGACCAGTGGGAACCAGAAGGCTGATGATGTTGACTCCTGATTACCTCACCACCAATCAATAAGAAGAATGTCCACGAGCTGATCATGCATCCTGCAACCCTCTTCCTCACCCTGTCTTTAAAAGTCTTTCCCTGAAATACATCGGGGAGTTCGGGTCTTTTGAGCATTAGCTACCTGGATTCCTTGCTTGGCGTCCTGCAATAAACGCTGCACTTTCCTTCACCACAATTGGGAGTGAGTAGATTGATTTTACTGCATGCAGGTGAGTGGACCCAAATTTTGTTCAGTTACAAAATGACAAAGCCAAGTACAGGTGAGGATTTGAGCAACTGGAACTGTCACATAATTCTGGTGAGAATGTAAAATAGCACAGCCACTTTGGTAAAACAGTTTTTTAATAGAAAATCAACGATCCCACTCCTAAGTATATACCCAGGGAGGAGTAAACAAAGTTTTGTATGAAAACATTTATAGCAGCTTCATTGGTAATGGGCTCAACTTGGAAGCAACTCAAATGTTCATCAACTGGTGAATGGAAAACAGATTGTGCTACATATATACAGTGCAATGCTAAGCCATAGAAAAGACTGAACTATTAATACAAGGAACAACATATATAAAGCTCAAAAGCACTATCTTAGAAACTCAGACACAAAAGGCTTATTTCATTTATATGGCTTTCTGAAGAAAGCAAAACTGCAAGAACAGAAATCAGATCAGTGGTTTCCAGAGGCTGAGGTTGGGGAGAGAGGATTGGCTATAAAGGGCACAAAATAACTTTTTAGGGTGATGAAAATATTCTATATCTTGATTGTGATGGTAGTTACATGACTGCATACATTTGTCAAAACTCATAAAACTTTACATCTAAAAAAACTGAATTTTACTGTGTGTAAATTTTACTTTGATAAACCTGAGCAAACAAACCTGTGAAATTAATAAAGGCTGGAAATGAACCATGAAAACATCTATCTCAAGCAGCTAGGGGAAAAAACTCAATTAAATTAAACTGGGTTAAGCTGGTGATGTTATAATTCATCTTTTCTAAAGTTATGTTTTTCCCCTTCTGACTGGCATCTGTTGATTTAGGCATGGATTGATAATCCTTGCCTAAATCAATTATTTCATTGGGGATCACAAAATGACAATTTTTGAATCCTATCATTCTTATATGCTTATTAGTTAATGTTCTTCTAATCTGAAAGAAAGTGTTTTCCTTCATTAAAAGGGCTATTTGGTTACTTGAAATATAGATCTTACTGGAAAGTAGGCAAATGCTTAATTCCCTTCCTCTAGTGCAATTGATTTCTCCCCAGAATGCTCTGCCTTGGTTTTGCTCAGTCTTAGTTTTGCTCAGTCCAGCAGTTTTAGAAAATTTAAGAAATTCTGGTTCAGTTCAAACTGTTGCTTCAGGTGTTATTTAAAAAAGAACTGGTTTGACTGGTTAGTGCTAAATTTATAAATTTGAGGAATAACATAGTACAAAATAGTATGTACAATAAGATTCTTATCTTTAACCAATATATTCTCTTATAGATCCAAGTACATATAGGCATTAAATATATGGTAAAAGCTCTACTTCAAAACAGTGGGAGGAAGGATAGATTCTTCAATAGATGCTTTTGGGAAGTTGGATATCCATTTGGAAAAAAAATAATATCAGAGAATTATCTCATGCCAATTATTAAGTTCCAAATGGATTTTTTAAACTTATAATAGTATTATACTATTTTTCATAAACTTTACTTGGGGAGGAAAAAAAATCCATAAATGACTCTCTCACACCGCACACAAAAATAAATTCAAAATGGATTAAAAGGCTTAAATATAAGATCTGAAAACATAAAACTTCTAGAAGAAAACAGGCAGTAAGCTCTTTGACATCCATTTTTTTTTTTTTTTTTTGCGGTACGTGGGCCTCTCACTGCTGTGGTCTTTCCCATTGTGGAGCACAGGCTCCAGATGTGCAGGCTCAGCAGCCATGGCTCCAGGCCCAGACACTCCGCAGCGTGTGGGATCTTCGCAGACCGGGGCACGAACCCGTGTCCCCTGCATCGGCAGGCGGACTCTCAACCACTGTGCCACCAGGGAAGCCCGACATCCATTTTAGTAATATTTTTATGGATATGTCTCCTCAGGCAAGGGAAACAAAAACAAAAATAAAGAAATGGGACCAAATCAAATGAAAAAGCTTTTGCAGAGCAAAGGAAACAATCAACAATACTAAAAGGCCACCTACTGAATGGGAGAAGATATTTGCAAATGGTATGTATGATAAAGTGTCCATATCCAAAATATACAAAGAACTCCTACAACTCAACATCAAACATACAACTCGATTAAAAAATGGGCAGAGGATCTGAATATGCATTTTTTTCCCAAAGAAGACATACAGATCACCAACGGGCCCATTAAATGATGCTCACCATCACTAATCATCAGGGAAATGCAATCAAAGCCACAATGAGATATCACCTTACACCCATTAGTATGGTTATTATCAAAAAGACAGGAAATAACAAGTGTTGAGGAGGATGTGGAGAAAAGGTAACCTTCATGCACTGTTGGTGGGATTGTAAATTGGTGCAGCCACTATGGAAAATATTATGGAGGTTCCTCAAAAAATTAAAAGTAGAGCTATCATACGATCCAGCAATTCCACTCCTGGGTATTTATCCAAAGAAAACAAAAACAGTAATTCAAAAAAGATATATGCACCCCTATGTTCATTGCAGCATTATTTATAGTAGCCAAGATATGGAAGCAACCTAAGTGCCCATCAATAGATGAATGGAAAAAAGAAGATGTGGCATACATACATACATACATATATATATATATATATATATATATATATATATATATGTGATGGAATATTACTCATTCATTAAAAAGAATGAAATCTTGCCATTTGTGACAACATGGATGGATCTAGAGGGTATTATGCTAAGTGAAATAAATCAGAGAAAAACAAGTACTGTATGATTTCATTTACGTGTAGAATCTGAAAAACAAAACAAATGAACAAACATAACAAAACAGAAACAAAGTTATAGATACAGAGGTTGTTGCCAGAAGAATGGAGGGTGGGTGGAGGAAAGTAGATCAGGGAGATTAAGAGGTAAAAACTTCCAGTTGCAAAATAAATGAGTCACAGTTGTGAAATGTACAGTGTGGGGAATATAGTCAATAACTATGTAATTTTTCATTTTTAAAATTAAAAATTCCATAAATTAAAAAAACAATTCATTTGATCACATCAAAATTGAAAAACTTCAGTATGTGGAAAGACAACATAAACAATATCAAAACAAGCTACAAAGTGGGAGAAAATATTTGTAACATAATAAAGAGAGAAACAAGTTCTATCCACACTAAATACAGCTCTTCTGCAAAGACAATAAGATAAAGATAATACAACAGAAAAACAGAAAAAGGAGGTGAGCAGGCAATTCATAGAGCTACATATGTCCAACACACATGTGAACAAATGCACAACCTCACTACTTAAAAGCAAAATGTAATCTACAACATTGCTATACCACTTCTCAGTTTTCCAATTGGCAAAATTTTCAAAGATAATTTGTGTAGTATTGTTTGATATTATTCAAAATTAAAGAAAGCATAAATGTCCATCAGTAGAGGAATAGGTAAATAAACCATGCTATAGCCACACTATGGAATACAATACAACAGTTAAAAAGATCCACATTTACTGACATGAAAAGAGCTCCAAGATACGTTGATGAGTAAAAACCATCAAGTTGTGAAACATATGTACAATATGATGCCCCCCAAAAGTATTTCTGTAGGTACACGTATGTGTACTTAATTCATAGAAAAAGATCTGTTGTGCTATACCCAAACTAATAAGGCAACTCTCTCTGGGGAAGAAATTGGTGTGTACTGAGGTATAATTTATATGCAATATATCACACGTATCTTAAATGTTCAGTTTTTAGAGTTTTAACAATTGTGTATAACCATGTAACTACCACACAAACCAAGATACAGAATATTTCCATCATGCCAGAAAGATCCCTTGTACCTCTTTCCAGTTAATTCTCCTCTATCTCCCAGACAACCACTTTCTCATTTTTATCATCACAAATTAGTTTCATTTGTTCTCTTTCATATAAATGGAATCCACAGTACTCCTTTGTGTCTGGCTTCTTTCATTCAGCATACTGCTTTTCAGATTTATCCATCTTGTTGCATGTATCAGTATTTCATTACTTTTTATTACTGAGTGGTATTCTATTGTATATATATACAACAATTTGTTTATCCTTTCTCCTGTCGTTTTCTGTTTTAGCCTATTATGAATTAAGCTGATATAAACATTCATGTGCAAGTCTTTGCATGGACATATGTTTTAATTTTTCTTGACTAAATACTCAGAAGTGAAACTGCTGGTTTGTAGGGTAAGTGAACATTAAACTTTGTAAGAAACTGCAGAAAAGTTCTCCAAAGTGCTTGTACCATTTTACACCCCTAATGGCAATATATTAGAGTTCTGGTTTCTCCATTCTCACCAAACATTTGGTGTTGTTAGTCTTTGGCTTTAGCCGTTCTAGTGGGTGTGTGGTGATATTTCATTGTGGTTTCAATTTACATCTCCCTGATTACTAAAGATGTTGAGGATTGGGTATCTTCTTTTGTGAAGTGTTCATTTAAATTTGTGCCCAATTTTACACTGGGTTCTTCTTTTGATTGTTCATTTGTATGTCTTTACATATGCTGTATAAAAGTCCTTTGTCAGATATATGAACTGCATATATAATTTTTTCCAAGTCTGTGGCTTGCCTATTCATTTTGTTAATAATGTGTACAGATGAACAGAAAATTTATATATATATATATATTTTTTTTTTTCTTTTGCGGTACGCGGGCTTCTCACTGTTGTGGCCTCTCCCGTTGCTGAGCACAGGCTCCGGACGTGCAGGCTCAGCGGCCATGGCTCACGGGCCCAGCCACTCTGCGGCATGTGGGATCTTCCCGGACCGGGGCACGAACCCGTCTCCCCTGCATCAGCAGGCAGACTCTCAACCACTGCGCCACCAGGGAAGCCCCAGAAAATTTATATTTTGATAAAGTCTACCTTTCTCTTTTACTATTAATGCTTCTTATATCCTGTCCAAGACATCTTTGCCTACTCCAAGGTAATGAATATGTTCCTCTATGTTTTCTGCTAGAAATCTTACAACTTTGGCTATTATTTTTAGTGGAAAAGTTTAAAAAGTAAAGCTTTTACTTTTAGCTAGGAACGTGGAAAGAGGCAGTGGTCCCTCTGAAGGAGGTAAAGTGGAACAGGCTATCACCTTCATTGGTTATTGGTCTATTCAGATTTTCTACTTCTTCTTGAGCTAATTTTGATAACTTATATATATGATCCCTTTTGTCTGAAATTCAAATTTAGTGGTAAAAAATTATCGTTTGCATTTTAGAGGGCATGAATAGTGGAAATCAAGACTTACTTTAGGAGACGGATCCAAAAAAATATTACTGTGATTTATGTCAAAGAGTGTTCTGCTTATGTTTTCCTCTAGGAGTTTTATAGTATCCAGTCTTACATTTAGGTCTTTAATCCATTTTGAGTTTATTTTTGTATATGGTGTTAGAGAATGTTCTAATTTCATTCTTTTACGTATAGCTGTCCAGTTTTTCCAGCACCACTTTTAAACAAAATAGTTAGTTAATAAATTAATTTATTTTTGGCTGTGTTGCGTCTTTGTTGCTGTGCGTGGGCTTTCTCTAATTGTGGCGAATGGGGGCTACTCTTCGTTGTGGTGTGTGGGCTTCTCATTGCAGTGGCTTCTCTTGTTGCGGAGCACGGGCTCTAGGCACGCGGGCTTCAGTAGTTGTGGCTTGAGGGCTCTAGAGCGCAGGCTCAGTAGTTGTGGCACACGGGCTTAGTTGCTCCGTGGCATGTGGGATCTTCCCGCACCAGGGCTTGAACCCGTGTCCCCTGCATTAGCAGGCGGATTCTTAACCACTGTACCACCAGGCAAGTTCCAGCACCACTTATTGAAGAGACCCATTTATATATTTTAATAAGACATGTATGTGTAATGTATAGAAAAGCATTGAACACAGAAAATTTATGAAAAGGGGAGGTAACTGTGCTTTGATGAGGACAGTGGTGTTAAAGCTGTACTAGTGCTTTTTCTGGGTTTGAATCTTATACTAGAATGTATTCTTGCGGAATTTGCGTGCAATTACAAATAAACAAATAGGTTAATAGAAAATAAGCAAACAGTAAAATACCTTAAGTATCTTTCCATCAGGATACGTAGATCTAAATCTTTTTATCAGCCATATTGCATAAATTTAACATAATTTATTTAATGTTTTCCCTATTGATGGACTTTTTATGTTGCTTCGGTTGTTTTAACCTTTGCAAGCACTGCAATAGATATCCTAGTATATGAATCTTTGTGAAATTGTGTAAGTATCAGGCTGGCTAAACTCCTAGGAATAGAACTGCTCAGTCAAAGAATTTGTGGGATATTATATTTATCATATAATAGATTTTGCCAAATAGCTCTCTGTAAAACTGTTGCATCACAGTATTTGCCTCCAACAGAGTGTGGGAGTGCCCATTTCCCCATAAACCAGTCAACGGCATTATCAAATTTCTAAATTTTGGCACTCCTAGATGAAACATGGCAACACATAATTGTTTCGATCTTCATTTCTTTGAAGTTGAGCTTTTCTTCATATGTTTATCCGTCATTGGTATTTCTTTTCTGCAAACAAATCCATTTGCATCTTTGGCATGCTCTCTATTGGCTTACCATTTTATTAATGATTTGTAAGAGTTTTTAGATTATTACAAATAAGCTGTTTGACATCCTATGCTCATGAGTTTGTGTTTTTAAGTTTACTAAAATTTTAAATGTCTTCATAATCAATTTCTAAATGTTTCCCTCTGATGGGGAACATAAATTGGTCACAGTTGATTGAATTCTGCAAAGCCATTAGTAAGGGTCTAAGGCACTCTGGGCTTCCTGTTTCACCTCCTAGAGGGGCCTCCCACACACAGGGGCCCCTCAGGCAGGGAGCTTCCTGCTGGGGTGTCAGATTTCAACCTAAGAAAGAGGCTGCCTGAAGGTTCTATATTTAGAGTATGACTCCCCAGGAGGGGCAGCTGGATGTCTGGGGACTAAGTTCTGCATACTTTGTCCCTGAGTTCTGGGATTATTCTGAGGGGCTTGTATGGGTGGTGCAGTGAAACTGTAACAGAAGGCAGGGACTTCCCCCTGGCGACTGCTTGGGATCCTGTAAACTGCTTTTTGTGAGAGAAAAATGACATGCATTTCAGGAGTATTGCCCACAGATGCATAGTCAGCCACACACCTAGCCCCCTATCTCTACTGAAAGATGCTGAACACTGTATGCCCCCGCTGCTAGGGTTAGGGTTAGGTCCCAGCTGCTATGGGGACATACAGTGCATGAATGGCAGATAGTGGAGATATCTCACCAGTGTCATGATCTAATGAAAATCCACCTGTTAAGCTTCATTTCCATTAGTGGGATAGCACAGTTGGTCCTTTCCTGGGTGTGATGAGACTGATTTGATCCGCACGCTTATGTAAAATCCCGATAAACTCCTTGAGTGGAAAACAGGTTAATCTGGGAAGTCACTAGTTTTCAAGCGCTGGGTTCATCAGGAGTGGGGTCTCCATTCCATCACCCAGGAGTCATCTATGAAGAAGTTCTCAGACACCTGACACAAGATCATCAATAAATTCAGCCAGAACTTCGAAAGGTTGTAAATCGCTTGTGTAAAATTGCCAAGATTGGTCTTTCCAAAGATGAATTTATAGGTCACATTGAAAACCTATTGGTTTTGTTCAGGAAAATTTTATATTTAAAATGTTAATAGTTACCAGTCTGTTTTGAAAGCTGTGAAATAATTTATAGCAATTCGAAAACATTCTTAATGTGGCACAAAATAACATCAACAAATGGATGAGTCTTTTGTTATTTTTACAACCTAATTTGTAAATGTCAAACGAAAATGGTTTGACGCCATTTCCCCATTACAAAAACAATGAATGTGACGTTAAAAGGGGAAAAAAAGGAACATAAAAAAGAAAGTTAAACCTCTCCTTGCACTCTCTGCTCCCCTTCCTGACACCTCTTCCCTAGCCCATTTTGGTGCAGCAACGTATCCAATGGGGACACTAGCCTTATAGCGTAAGAGAGAAAGAGAGAGTCCTCAAAGAAGCAGCTGAAAAGGCCGGAGCCAAGGCTTGAGGGTGGACGGGGGACGCAGACCCTCCCTGGTAACAAGAGAAGGGCAAACTCCAACCACAGGGAGGTGATGCCACTTGTGGGCTCTCAGATTGGAGGGAAAGGAGCTGAGTGACCGGGCCTCGCGCACAGCTGCGTGTAGGGGGAGATCTTGCGCGCGGAGGTGGAGGGGAGGATCCTGTTGAACTCCCCGCCGGCCCTGGTTGGGGGGGGGGGATCGGAGGGCGAGCTAGGCGGTGACGCGGGGCACTCACGTGACCGGGAGCTGCAGAGCGACGCAGCCTTCGGTGCAGTCGTCACTCGTGTCTGGGTACCAGCTCCCCACTGCCCTGCGCACGGCGGGCTGGCATCGGGCCCGGGGGAAGCGGAGCAGGTAAGGGCCCCGTGCGCCGAAGCCAGGGCGGCAGCGGACTGCGGATCCCCGGAGCTGGTCCGGGGGTGGCGGACAAAGCGGGCTCAAGTTCCCAGAGCCTTCGCTCAGATTCTCCCGGGTCCTCCTCCTCCTCCCTACGTCTGTGCTGGGGAACCGTGAGCTTTGACAGGGCGATTGGTGGGGGAAGTGTCTCAAGAGGGAAATGCAGAGATTGAGATGCCCCATTCTCTCTGAATCTAATCACAGACCACACACGCCTGCTCCGCTTCCTGCTCATTTCAGTGGAAGGGACACGCCACGGTGGCGTTTGCAGAGAAAATGGTGGGCCTTAGTGACTGGACGGCGGGGTTGGTGAGGGTGGCGTCTCGCAATGTGGGGAGGGACGTTTGATAACTGGGTTCCTGAATCCAGCGTTGGGATCTGTGTCCTGGGTACTGGTCCAAGCACTCAGTGCCTTTACTATCTCCTATCTGAAGACAGTAATTCGGGGTGGCACTGTTCGCGGCAAGGCGAGGGAAGAAGGAGAGGAGACAACTGCACAGGATCTGCGGAGGTTAGTGTGGGCACGGGCACCCGCTGTGAACAGTTGAAGCGCTCTATGAATATTCTCTGTGACAGGAACTTAGGCGCCTCTATTTGGTTGGGATATAGGGTGGGGCTATAATGGACTTTCCCTAAACTGCGTTTACTTACCAAGCTTGGGCTTTTTAACGTAAAATGTTATTGAAGACCAATAAAGACAGCAACTTTTCTAGGGATGCTTTTATTTGTGCCTCAGAAAATACAAATTGTTGTCTCAAAGAATTGCTTTTTTTTTTGGAGATAGCCTTTGCGGGGCAGGGATGGTGATTTTGCAGAAGCAAAAGCCTCCCTCCACCACACACACACCTTGTCTCATATGCTGGAGATTCCTAGAGATGGGTTTAAAGGGAAGTAGATGGCAGTAGGCTGTGATTCTAGAATATGGGATATGGGGGCCTCTATGTGTCTCCTGGTTTTCCAGTTTTTCAGATTCTCCCACCTGTCTTCACAGGTGAAGGAAAAGATGGACTTTTGGGAGAAGCCTTAGAATCCTACAGGTGGTTTTAGAATAATTCGCCTCTGTCTCTCCCCTTTTTCCTGCCTCCCCTTTCCACACTGCCCATTTCAGTGCTGGAGAAGTCCTAGGTTTTGCTTGCCAGAGAACAGATCTCTAAATCCAGTAAGGCAGGTACTGGGACCCATGTTTGAGATGCTGGGATGTCACATGCACTCAACTTTCACCTTCCCTTTTTTCTCTGTCTTTTCCTAGGTCTTCCCATAGGACGACAGTAGGGCTGTTTACCACTGAAAGCAAGGGAAATTGGGAGACTGGCCTGGGACCGTGGAGGTTGGTGTGAAGATGGGCAGTGCCTGGGGGTAACAAGAGAGGGTGGGCATATAAGGTGGCTGAGACTTGAGACGGTCTCAGTGGAGGGCTCTTCTGCCTCTCCTACACTCTGCCAGATTTCCACAGTGTTGCTACCCCCCTACTGATTTCAGTGCAGGAAATAATAGTAGAAATATTGGGGTAAGGTTGAGCTGGAGTGTGACGGAGAGAAGACTTGAAAGGATGGATCATATTAGCAAACTGGACATGGGCTCTCACAAGGCAGGGACTGGAGTCAGGGATCAAGGTGCTTGTTTGTTCTGTGAAGGACCCGGTCTCTACTATCTGTTTGTTTACTTGTCCACAGGTTGGTCTACAGGTCTGAAGGCTTGAGATCACTGGAAGCAAAGAAACAACGAGGAAATTATCCCTGATCAGTATAGACTGGTAAGGGGATGGGGACTGGCTGGGTAGACATCTAAGGTGGGTTGCTGGAGACCAGTGTCCATCCAGTAGGGCCAGTGTCCAGTCTGGAGGATCCTCAGTCTCTCCTTTTTCCAGTCACTTTTCCCACCATCTCTTCACTTACCCCACAACTTCACCTTTATTTTGGCACAGGGAGTGGGGCGAATTGAAGGGGATAGAGAGGTAGTTTGCTAATAATATATCTGTCACAACGAGAGCAAAATCTTCACTTCCGCCTATCCATCTGTCTTTCTCTAGGTCCACAGATCTCATGAGTTTATAGATCTACTTTAGGGTATATCTCCAATCAAGAGAAGGAAAGAGGAGGGAACTGCCTTGATCATTACAGGTTGGTATGAGGGTGGGGACCTGTGGAAGTGGTGACCAGAGTAGGTCCAGTAAAAATCAAAGTCTGAGGGCTTCCCAGTCTTTACCATTCATAGTCAGCCTTACCACCATCCTTTCCACTGTTCATTTGGTATAAGGAAATGTGTACGGAAGTACCTTGGGGGAAATTGTTGGGCACTGGGGAAGATGGAGAGGAAATAAAATAAAAGGGATGGAGAGAGAATTTGCTAATCATCCTCTTCTTCCACATTATTTTTACACTTTCCTGTCCTTCTGTATCTATCTGTGTGATGCACAGAATTAGAAGAGAAATTTTAGTGCATTTCCTTCCTCCACTTCTAGGTCCACCTCCAGTGGCAACTGTAGTGGCCTTTGAGTGGCTGAAGACCAACACCCTCACAGGCCTATGCGCAGACCTACTACCCACTTTTTCCAGCCTGATTGAGCCCCTCTGTACCTTGTTCGTGTCTTCAGCAAGGGTGATTACATGGGTCGTGTTCAGGAAGTGGGCTGGGTGACCGCAGGACTGATGATCTGGGCTGGTGCTTGCTACTGCATTTACAGATTAACCAAGGGAAGAGCCCAGAGTATGAGGAGACTTGCCAGAAATGGGTCCAGTGTCAAGATGGAGACTGTGGTTGGGATACAGAACCAGACCTTGGTGATGTGTGAAGCCATGGTTGGGACAGAGATTGAGACTAGACCCAAGCCCAAGACTGGAGCAGAAACTGGAGCAGGAGGTGGGGCTGGGGCTGAAGTAGAGACTAAGACCACTGCTACAGCCAGAATCAGAGCCAACTCTCAAGCCAAGGCAATGGCTGAGGCAGAGACAGAGACCCAATCTGAGGCCAAAACAGTGGCTGGAACAGTGGTCATAACAGAGGCAGTGATTCTGACTGAGGCCAAAGCCTGTGAAGTGGCCATGAAAGAAGCAGTGACCCAAACTGACTCTGAGTCTGGGAGACTAATCAAGAAAGAGGCAGTGACCCAGACCAAGGCTAAAGCTTGGGCACTTGGTGCTAGGGCAGAGACCAAGAAAGAAGCAATGACCCAGACCAAAGCAGAAACTCGTATATTGGCTGAAAAAGAGACAGAAATGAACAGAGTGATGGTGACACAGAATGAGGCCTTGGCAGTAATCAGGGAAGTGGCCAAGATGGGTACCATAAACAAGATTGGAAGTGTGGCTGAGACCAAGTTGAGAGCCCTGGAAGAGACTGTGAGTGTGGCCAAGACTCATTCTGAGGCCAGGTCTGTTACCTCAGTTGATGCTAAGGGAAATCATAACACCAAGTCCAAGGCAGAAGCTCTAGCAGACATGAAGTCCTGTGCACTGTCTCAGGCTATGGCCAAGATCCAGGTTGACGACATGCTTGGTACTGGGGTTGAGGCCAAGGGGAATTGCAAAACCGCATTTCAGGCAGGGTCTGTGGCAGATATGAGGGCTTCTGCTCAGCCTCAGATTGTAGCCAAGACTGAGGCCATGCCTGGGGCCATGATTGATGCTGGGGTTAATACCAGTGCCATGTGTGAGACAGGGGTGGGGGCAGGTACAAGTGCTTCTACACAATCTCAAACTGTGACCAAGAAACAGGCTGAGACAATGTCTGGTGCCAGGGTTGATGATAGGGGAAATAGCAATGTCACATCTAGGGCAATGACTGGAGCTGACACGAGGGCTGCCACTCAGCCTCAAGCTGTAGCCAGTGCTCAGGCTGAGGCTATGCCTGATTCCAGGGGTAAGGGTAGAGGCAATTCCAATGCCATATCTAAGGTGGGAGTTGGGACAGATACTGAGTCCTATACACAGCCTCAGCCTAAGGCCAATGGCCAGGCTGATGCCTTGCCTGATGACAGGATTAAGGCTCAGGGCAATGCCAACACCAAGTCTAAAGAAGAGGCTGGGACAGACACAAAGGCACAGTCTCAGACTTCCACTAAGAGCCAGGCTGAGGCTCTACCTAGTACCAGAGGTAAAGCTAGGGGCAAAGCCAAAGGCAAGTGTAAGGCAGGGGTCGGAGCAGACATGAAAACCTGTGCACAGCCTCAAGCTGGGGTCAAGGCCCAAGCTGATGTTTTCCCTGATTCCAGGATTGATGGCAAAGGCGATCCTGATACCATTTCTGGGGCAGGGGCTAAGGCAGAACTGAGGGCCTGTGGTCAGCCTCAGGAAATGGCCAGTTCCCAGGGTGAGGCCTTGCCTGGTGCCAAGAAGAAGGTCCAGGACAATCCCAATGCTGTGTCTAAGTCAGGGGGTGGGCCACATGCAAAGAGCTCTGCACAGCTTCAGGCTATGGCCAATACCCAGGGGGAACCCTTGCCTGCTGTCAAGAATAAAGTCCGGGGCAATCCCAATGCTGTGTCTAAGGCAGGTACTGGGCCAGATACAAAGGGCTCTGGCCAGCCTGAAACAGATACAACAAGCTCTGCTCAGCCCCAGGCTGTGGCCAATTCTCAGGGTGAGGCCTTGTGTGGTACTAAGAATAAGGTCCGGGGCAATCCCAATGCTGTGTCTAAAGCAGGGACTGGACCAGATACAAAGAACTCTGCCCAGCCCCAAGCTGTGGACAGTTCCCAAGGTGAGACTTTGCCTGGTGTCAAGATTAAAGTCAGGGGCAATCCCAATTCTGTGTCTAAGGTGGGGGATGGGTCAGATACAAAGGGCTCTGCCCAGCCTCAAACAGATACAACAGGCTCTGCTCAGCCCCAGGCTGTGGCCAATTCCTGGGGTGAAGCCTTGCCTGCTACTAAGAATAAGGTCCAGGGCAATCCCAATGCTGTGTCTAAAGCAGGGGCTGGGCCAGATACAACGTGTTCTGCCCAGCCTCAAACAGATACAGCAAACACTGTCCAGCCCCAAGCAGTGGCCAATTCTCAGGGTGAGGTCTTGCCTGGTGCCAAGAATAAGGTCAGGGGTAATCCCAATGATGTGTGTAAGGCAGAGGCTGGAGCAGATACAGTGGGCTCTGTTCAGCCCCAAGCTGAGTCTAATTCCCAAGGTGAGGCCTTACCTGGTGCCAGAAATAAGGTCCGGGGCAATCCCAGTGCTGTGTCTAAGGTAGGGTCTAAGACAGATATGAAGGGCTCTGCTCAGCCCCAGGCTGCAGCCAGTTCCCTGGGTGAGGCCTTGCGTGGTACTAAGAATAAGGTCCGGGGCAATCCCAGTGCTGTGCCTAAGGCATGGGCTGGGCCAGATACAGCAGACTCTGCCCAGCCTCAGACAGATACAACAGGCTATACTCAGCCCCAGGCTGTGGCCAGTTCCCAGGGCGACGCCTTGCTTGGTGCCAGGAGTAAGGTCAAGGGCAATCCCAATGCTGTGTCTAAAGCAGGGACTGGACCAGGTACAACAGGCTCTGCCCCACCCCAGTCTGTGGCCAATGCCCAGGGTGAGGCCTTGCTTGGCGCCAGGAGTAAGGTTAGGGGCAATCATGTTGCTGAGTCTAAGGTAGAGGCTGGAGCATGTACAATGGGCTCTGGCCAGCGTCAGTCTGTAGCCCATTCCCAGATTAAGACTTCGTCTGGGGCAAAGGACAAGGCTATGCGTAAGTCTGAGGCAGAAACCACAGGAGATGTCTCTGTAAAGCCGAAGGCTAAGGCCACGCCCACTTCTGAGAGTGAGGGTGGGGCAGGCACTCAGGCCTGCAAAAAGTCTCAGCCTAAGGTCCATGACTACTACTGGAATGGGATTGGTGTTGAGGACTGGATTGCTTCTGAGCGATGGATCAAATTTAGGTTTCAGGCTAGGGATGGATACTGGGAGAATAGCATGTCCTGGGCTGATGATGAGAATGAAGCCAATGTTGAATCCTGGAGTGTGGCTAGGGGTGAGAATGAGGTTGGTATTCAATCCTGGACTGGAACTGGGGACCAGGCCAGTGGAGGGCTCTGGGCTGGGAGTCATGCCAGTGAACAGTCCTGGGCTTCAGGCCAGGCCAGTGGAGGTTACTGGGTAGAGGCTGGGGACAAGGCTGTTGGAGGGTCCTGGACTGTGGCTGAGAACCAGGCCAGTGGGGCTTCTTGGGCTGGCACTGGGAACCAGGCTGTTGTGGTGCCCTGGACTGGAGCTCAGGCCAGTGAGAGTTCCTGGGCTGGCGGCCAGGCCAGTGGGGTATCCTGGACTGGGGGAGAGGCCATTGGAGTGTCCTGGACTGTGGTTGAGAACCAGGCCAATGGAGCATCCTGGGCTGGGGCTGAGGCACAGGCCAGTGGAAGGTCCCAGGATGGGGCTGGGATTCAGGCAAATGGAGGGTCCTGGGCTCAGGCTACAGCTGGGAATGTGGTCAACATTGGGTACTGGGCTGTGGCTGTGGACCAGGCTACTGGAGGGTCCTGGATTCTGACTAGTGATCTGTCTGGTGGTGCATCCTGGATTGGGACTAGTGATTTGTCTGGTGGTGGATCCAAGCCTAGACTTGAGGATCAGACCAATGAAAATGTGTCCTGGGCTGGAGCTGGGCTGGGGCCTGAAAACCAGTCCAGTGGAATGGCCTGGGCTGACACTGCGGACCAAGCCAGTGGAGGGTCTGGGCTAGGGCTTGTGGATCAGTCCAGTGGTGGGTCCTGGGTTACGGCTAGAGAACAGCCCAATAGAGGGTCTAGGCCAGGGCTTGCAGACCAGTCCAGTGCTGGGTCCTGGGCTGGCGCTGGGAACCAGGCCAGTGAAGGATTCTTGGTGGGGGCTGTGGATCAGGCCAGTGAGGGTTCTTGGACTGGGACTGGTGATCAGCCTGGTGGTGGGTCCAAGCCTGGATTTAAGGATCAGGTCAGTGAAGAAGGGTCTTTGGCTGGGGCTGGTAACCAGGCTGGTGGAGGGACTAGGTCGGGGCCTGAGGACCAGTCCAGTGGAGGGTCTTGGGCTGACTCGGGGGACCAAGCCAGTGGAGGTTTCTTGGTTGGGGCTGTGGACCAGGCCATTGAAGGGTCCTGGGTTGGACCTGGGCATCAGGCTGGTGGTGAGGCAAAGCCTAGATATGAGGATCAGGCCAAATCTGAAAGAGTGTCTTGGGCTGACAGTGGGGGCCAGGCTAGTGGAGGGTCTACACTGGGGCCCGGGGACCAGTCTGTTGGAGATTCCTGGGCTGGCATTGGGGACCAGGCCAGTGGAGGATCCAGGCCAGTGCTCAAGGATCAGTCCACTGGATGGTTCTATGCTTGCAGTGGGAGTCAGGCCAATATAGGAGGGTCCTGGGGTGGGGCTAGTGGCCAGGCCACTGGAGGGTCTGGGCTTGGGCCCATGAACCAGTCCAGTGGTGGGTCCTGGGCTGATACTGGGAGTCAGTTCAGTGGAGGGTCTTGGGCTGGGGCTGGGGATCAGTCTGGTAGCTGTTCCAAACCTGGATTTGAGGATCAGGCCAGTGGAGGAGCGTTCTGGTCTGGTGCTCAGGACCAGGCCATTGGAGGGTCTAGTCCAGGGCTTGCAGACCAGCCCAGTGGTGGGTCCTGGGTTGGTACTGGGAGTCAGGCCAGTGGAAGGTCCTGGATTGTGGCTGGGGATCAAGCTGGTAGCTGTTCCAAACCTGGGTTTGAGGATCAGGCCAGTGGAGGAGGCTCCTGGGCTGGCACTGGGGATCAGGCTTGTGGAAAATCCTGGGCTGGGTCTAAGCCTGGGAATGAGGCCAGTAGAGGGTCCAGCCTGGGGCCTGAAGAGCAGGCAAGTGGAGGGTCCTGGGCTAGGCCTGGAGACCAGACCAGTAGAAGGTCTCAGGTGAGTGCTGGGACAGAGGCCAATGAAGGATCCTGGTTTGGGGCTGGGAGTGAGGCTAGTACAGGGTCTTGGTTCTGGAGAGGGGAAGAAGCTGGTATTGTATGTAGTCCCGGAGATAAAAATGAGGCCAGTATTGAATCCAGCTCAGTGGTTAGGGAAGAGGCTATCATTAATTCTAGATTTGGGGCTGAGAACAAAAACAGTATTGGGTCCTGGATGAGATCTGATGAGGCTGCCTGTATGGATTCCTGTGTAGGGGCTGAGGCTGGGGCTGGGGTTGGGGCTGAGGTCAGGCAGGAGTCTTGGCTCTGGGATGGAGATGCAGCCACTACAGGGTCTAGGCTTGGGGTTGGGGAAGAGGCTGGCATGGGGTCCTGGACTTTGTCTGGGGATGTAGATGAGGATGAGCTAAGTAGAGCATCCAGCCCTGATATTGAGGAGATAAGTTTAAGGTCCTTGTTTTGGGCTGAGAGTGAGAACAGTAATGCATTCAGATCTAAGCACGAGAAAGATATCAGTTTTAAGCATAGGGGTGGAGATAAGGCCAGCACCAAGGATAAGCTTGAAGCTGCTGGTGGAGTCGATATAAAGTCTTGTTTCTGGGATGGTAATGAAAACAGAAGTGAGGACAAATCTGCACCTAAGACTAAAGCCAAAAAGTCAGCTGAGTCAAGAGTCACATATCCATCTATGGTCCCTGGCGCAGGAATGGAGTCATGGGCGGGAGCCATGATCTGGACAGAAATGAAATTTCCATACCAAAATGAATCCTGCTTCCCACCTGAAGATGAGCTCAGAAAGCAGATCAGGTCTGGGGAGAAAACTCAGCCTTGGGCCTGCCGCTGTAAACGTGAAACTAATATGGATCCACGAGAGCTTGAAAAACTCATTTGCATGATTGAGATGACTGAAGATCCTTCTATTCATGAAATAGCCAATAATGCTCTGTATAACAGCCGTGATTACCCATTCTCCCATGAAGTCATTCGTAATGCAGGTAGAATCTCAATTATTGAAGGCTTGCTCAATAATCCCTACCCCAGTGTTAGGCAGAAGGCTTTAAATGCACTGAATAACATCTCGGTGGCTGCTGAAAATCACAGGAAGGTTAAAACATACTTAAACCAAGTATGTGAAGACACCATCACCTATCCCTTGAATTCAAGTGTGCAGCTGGCTGGATTGAGATTGATAAAGCACCTGACTATTATTAGTGAATATCAGCATATGGTTACAAATTACATTTCAGAATTTCTTCGTTTGTTAACTGTGGGAAGTGGAGAAACTAAAGACCATATTTTGGGGATGCTTTTAAATTTCTCTAAAAATCCATCTATGACAAAAGACTTGCTCATTGCCAATGCACCAGCATCACTGATTAATATCTTTAGCAAGAAAGAGACAAAGGAAAATATTCTTAATGCTCTTTCACTATTTGAAAATATAAATTACCATTTTAAAAGAAGAGCAAAAGTATTTACCCAGGACAAGTTCAGTAAAAATTCCCTTTATTTCATATTCCAACGACCTAAAGCGTGTGCCAAGAAACTTCGAGTCTTAGCAGCAGAATACAATGACCCTGAGGTGAAAGAAAGAGTTGAGCTATTATTAAGTAAACTCTGATTAGTTGTAATTTTCCAAACAAATTTGAATAATATTTTGGTTTTGCAGCCTGGAAATAATGCACATTGTAAATTGCATTATAATTTCTAAAGTGATGTTGCTTATGATGGTCGTTAGCTGGACCATTTTATGAACACCAAATGAATTCAATCTTGTACTGAAAATACATGTGTTGATTTTTACCTTGTCTGGATTGAGATATTTTTGGTATGCTTCATGAGCAGAAACTGAACTGATTCTTCATAAGTAAGGTAATCTTTGGTCCTTTGTGTGGACTTATGTTTATACATTTAAGACTTTATTTTTATGTCATCAATAAAGTTGTGTGTTTTAAGCAGAAAAAAAGACATGTCTTTGTCCTTGAATCTGTGACCTATTTGGGAAGGCAAGATGTATGGAAACAAAACCCAAGAGCCTCTGATCATAGCCAGCTGTTTCCTATTAGTGCTTAAAGGCAGAAGAAACTTCTGCATGCAACAGTGTTCAGGGATAGTTTGCAGAGGAGGGGGCACTTAAGTAAGCTGGGCATGAAAGACAGGATAAAAACAGGGCAGAAGGGCATTGGAGGAGGGAGGAGTGACAGGAAGAAAGGCATGGAGGTGGGAATTTTGCTCCACAGAGGAGGATGACCTGCCTGGAGTACAAAGTGTGGGGAGGGGAGTGATGGAAAATACTGTCTAGCAGTTGGGTAAGTCCCATTCATGGAGGATCCCTGATTTCTAAACTGAGGTGTCTGTATATTCTACCCACCTCTGGGAGACACGAAAGCCTTTTGTGACCAGAGGAGTGACAAGATGAAAGGAACATTATGTGACTGACTTGTGTGCAGAATAGGTCAGAGTTGGGGTGGGGACAGGAGTGGCCACTGGAGATTGGAACACCACTTAGGAAGTTACCACCATAGTTCAGGCATAGTTGCTAAAGGTGTGAACTTTCACTGGTGGCAATGGGAGTGGCAAGGGGAGGAAGGAAGTGAGAGACGCTTTGAATGAAGAAGTGCTGGAACCGATCCTGGGGACATACAGAGAGGGACAATTTTATTGTAGGGTCCTGAGGGCATTTGATAGGAAAACATCCTCTTTCTTGTCCAACCCTGGTGTCTATGGGAGTGAATATGTTAGTGATTATTTTGGAATTATGAAAAAATACAACAGAAGAAAGAATAATTTTTAGAGCTTCTATCAGATTTCTTTTACAAGATTGGTTGGGGCAGGGTCTTTATGGAACCATTGAGAGGGCTGTTGGCATCCATACTGGAGAAGATCCACCTCTCTTCCAACCTAGAGTATGGTGAGGGTGTGGGTGGAGGGACACCTTCAAACTGTACTGGTGGGAGCACACTTGGTACAAGATCCATTTGGATACATGTTTTAGAAGCTTTCAAGATGTGCACGCTCTTTGACCCAGAAATTCCTCTTGTAGAAATTTATCATTAGGAGATAATCAAATAATCAGCTTGTACAAGGCTGTGCATCTGCACCTTTTTGAAGAGTGAAAAACTGTGAATGACCCAAGTGTCTTGAAATAGGCACTTGGCTAAGAAATTAAGGTATGTCTACACATTGAGACATTATGCAGCTCTTGAAAATGTTGATGGGCAGCTACACTTATTTATATGGGAAAAATTCAGCATATAATCTTAAATGGGGAAAATAGGCTGCAAAAGCACATGCTATACTTTTTATGAAGAAAGAACATATATTTAAATTATCTCTATGTATAAACTTTGGTGTGTATACTCTTGAGAATGTGGGTAGTTCCCTAAGAGTGTAAGATTAATGGGTAATTTTACCTGTTTTTTACTCATCTGTATTTTCTGATATTTATATAATAAACCAGGACTTTCTGCATAATTTACTAAAAGGAAACGGATGAATTCAGGCTAAGCAGGCCTGTTATTAGCATTTCAGGGCACTAGAGCAAAAGTATAAATGGAGGTTCACATATTTATGTCTGAATATTTGGAAGGTATAAATAACATTTTAAAATAAATATTACTTAAAGCCATAAATATAAGTATAAATGTGTGAAATTTTAAATTTCATTAATCGTTTTGAAAGTAAATCTGTTCTCAATTCTAGCATTTGATGGTCACCAACTTTCCAGTGGAAAAAATGATGTCATACTTGTGGTGAATTCTGCAATCTGCTGCCCTAATCCTCCTTCAGGAATAAAGAGTTTATTATTTCAGTTGCTAGGAGTGCTGCCAGCAGACAGCCCTCAGCTGTCAGCCCTCTTCGGGAATTGCCTCAGCTAGAAAGCCACCTCCCCCAAGGTCATACCTCCTTTCTGGGGTACTTCACATTCAGTGACTGATCTACATGGCCTTTGTGCCCCAAATGGGACAACTTAACTTCTCCCTCTGTCCAATCCTGCTTCCTTCTTTTCCTTTCCACAGGTTTTAATCCTAAGAGCATTCCCTAATAAAAGCCCTTCATGCTGAACCCTGTCTCTGAGTCTGCCCTCCAGGAAGCCAACCTACAACAGTTGGTACAAGAAGAGGTTCAGAAAAGCATACACTGTGATGAAATTTAGGAGATGGATCATCTGCTGCCCAGCTGGCAATGAGGACCCCATCATTTGTGGTAGGTGGAGTAGATAGACACGTGGAACAGGTAGCAGAGGAGTTAGAGCTTTCACTGGAGGTGAATTAGAATGGCATTCATGGAAGGGAATGCATTAACTGGTGCCATGTGGTAGACATTTGAGAAATATGTGAGGTATATTAAATATAAGGAAGTCCAGAAAATTGGGTGGCTATTGCTCAGCTTGATGGACCTCTAGGAAAAGATAATGAAAAGCTAAATTAAATTAGTCAACAATTTAAGCTGTGTGTGAAAGCCAGAGGGTTTCATTCACAGCATATAAAGAGGCCCTCATCTTTTTCAGGTAGAGAGTAGAGAAATCTGAGGACCAAGCCCAGGACTTATTGAAACAAGCTTCAAAGAAAGTTAAAATCTAAACCAAGACAAGTCTGCTATGCCAAGACCAGGGCCCTGGTTAGGAAGGAATGTGACCCTGACACATGGAATAGGGACATCTGGATTGATGTCCCTAAACGTCTTATATCCTCAGATTTCCCTGAGCTCCTTGAGCGTTCAGAAGTGTCCCACTCCTTCCTATTAAGGGTTAGTGCTTCACCTTGCTTGAACATGCAGAGCCCTTTCCCTTGTAAGACAATGTGTGTTTCCCACAAAATCTGCCCCCACCTCCCATCCTGGCCACTGGGCCTATGTCTAGGGTTAAGTTACATAACTTCATTGGTGTTGTGCTGGGCCTAATAAGGAAGGAAACGGAATATCTCAAGAAGGAGCTGCAGGACCTAGCCAGCATGTTCTAGCAGGTGCTGAGGGAGTAAGCATGGGACTGACTTCTGAGGGCCTTGATCAGGGGAGCTAGAATATAAAATTGAATAAGGGAGAATTAATTGATTAGAGAGTCCTCTACCAAGATACAGGATTTAACATCCTGGAAAAGATCCCAGGAGATCAAGGTGAACTCACTATTAGAATGGCTCCTCAAAGAATGGAAAAAAAACCAATGGCCCACACTGAGGTATAAAGGCCAGAGTTGCCATTGCAGATGGTGGGAGAAGGGATTAAAGGCTCAGCGAAGTGGGAATAGAATAAATATATTTATAAAGCCAGAAAGCACTCCAGAGGACAATGTTCTGGAGGAGGACCCAAAGGGCACACCATTTGCTAAAGCTATAAAGAATGCACTGGTTAGGGCTTCCCTGGTGGCACAGTGGTTGAGAGTTCATCTGCTGATGCAGGGGACGCGGGTTCGTGCCCCGGTCCGGGAAGATCCCACATGCCGCGGAGCGGCTAGGCCCGTGAGCCATGGCCGCTGAGCCTGCGCGTCCGGAGCCTGTGCTCTGCAACGGGAGAGAGACCACAACAGTGAGAGGCCCGCATATCGAAAAAAAAAAAAAAAAAAAGAATGCACTGGTTAAAGGGTTACCAGCATCACTGAGAAGTTCAGTGGTGGCTTGCCTCTGCAGACCAGGGCTCAGAGTAGGGGAGGGTATTATAGGATGAAGATCACTGATAGAAATGGTGATGCCACTGAAACAATAGAGACAGGATAACTGTACTCAGTTGTCAGAAGTCAGGTAGATGCAAATACCATAATGCACCACAGGGTCAGAGTAATAGGCCGGGAGGCCTGATCTGCAGAGAGCTTTGGAGAGGGTTAATAGAACACAGTGCTCCTCCTGGTAGATAGATGGTTAAGAGGTAGTTAATAGAATGTGGGTGGTCAGTATAACACATTGCCTAGGGAAAATAGGCGTCCAACAATTTGTATTCAATCTGTACAATCAAAAAAAAAAATCAAAGGTACTCAGAAGTCTGAGGGAAGGTACCTCAATAAGAAGTCACACTCTCCTGCTCAGCTTTGGCCTTAAGTCAGTTTTTGATCCAGAGAGCACCGTTTGAAGGAGTGGGGTACCCAGGACTGATTCCTCCAGTCCTTCCATTTACGAAGGTAACTGTGTGCTGGGGAAAAAGGAATACCCAAACATTTTGAGGGCTGATGGACCTTGGTTGTGAGTTGCTATTGATACCCAGAGACCTAACGTATCATCTTACCTCACCCCTGTTAGAATAGGGGCAGATGGAAGCCAGAAATTATATAGGCTCCTAGTCTATGTTGTGTTTATAGTGGCTCCACTGGGTCTACAGACTCACTCAATGGTTATTTTTCTGGTTTTTGAATATATAATTGGAATAGACATTATGATAGTTGGTACAAGCCCCATATTGGTTCCTTGGCATGTGGAGTCAGAGCTATTTGTAGATGAGGCCAAGTGGAAGCTTTGAAATTGCTGTCCTCTTCCTTGGCAAAGATAGTAAATGAAAACATATAGATAGCATCTTGGAGAGGATGGCTGAAGTTAGTGCCACCTAAAGACCTAAAGAATGCTGGCATGTGGTCCCCATCATATCTCCATTTAATGCATCAGTTTGGACCTCTGAAAAACATGGACAGAGTCTGGTAGATGACAGTAGACTACCGTAAACTCAACCAAGTAGTGGCACAAGGGCAGTTGCCTTGTCAGATACGATATCTTTACTAGAACAGGATGACATGGCCTTAGGTACCTAGTACAGTAATTAGCTACTGATGTGAAAATATTTTTTTCCTATCTGTATCAGAATGGAACATCATAGAAGTTCACATTCACATAGAATGACAACAGTATACATTTATAGTTTTTCCTCAAGACTCTACTAACTCTCCTGTCCTCTGTCATGGTATGGTCTGAAGAGATCTGGACCATCTGAATATGACACTAGTCCACTGTGTTGATGACATCATGCTAGTTGGACCAAATGGCTAAGAAGTGGGTAGCACATTGGAGGCCTTGGTAAGACATGTGTACTCCTGAGGATGGCAGATAAACCCTACAAAGATCCAGGGGCTGGCTACATTAAGTACAGTTTTTAGGGGTTGAATGGTCTGGGGCATGCCAGGAGATTTGCTCTAAAAGCACAGTACAAATTATTGCATTTTCCACCTTCCTCATGAAGAAGGAAGCTCAATGTCTTGTAGGCTTTATTGGGTTCTGGAAGCAGCACATTTCACATCTGGAATTACTGTTTTGACCCACATATTGGGTAACATGAAAAGCTGCCAACTTTGAGTGGGGCCTAGAACAAAAGAAAGCCTTATAGCAGGTCCAGGCCATGGTTTCAAGCAGTCCTGCCACTTGGACCATGAAATCAATAGACTCTAAGGTATTAGAGATACCTGTGTTGGTGGAAGATGCCATGTGGAGTTTTTGGTAAGCTCCAATGGGAAGGTCACAACTTAGACGAGAACTTAGATTCTGGAACAAAGTCATGCCACATGCAGTGGTGAATTATATATCTTTTAAAAACAGCTCCTGATATGCTACTGTGTCCTGGTAGATATGTAATACATGGTCATAAGACATCAAATGACCATGCAAGTGACCATACAACCAGAACTACGAACTGAGTTCTGTCAGATCCTCCAAGGTATAAGGGTGGGCAGGCCCAGCAACAAGATGGAAGTTTTACACACAGGATCAAGCACAAGCAGGACTGGAGGGTATAAGCACCTGCACAATCAGCTAGAGCAGATCCTCCATGATATCCACCACTGTTGCGCTAGCACCTTTCACACTCCTTACACCTGTGGCCTCATGGGGGATCTTTTTTGACAAGCTGACTGAGAAGGAAAACCCCCAGCCTTATTTATAGATTGGTGGGCTTGGTATGTGGGTATCATCAAGGACAGCAACTCTAGCCTGAGAAACCCATGATGATCAGGAATGAGGGTCTGGGTCATACCACCAGGCAAACCACCAAGACCCTAAGGGTGATTGGGATCTGTAATTGATAATGGAAGAGAGGGATGATCATTTTCAGCATTGAGACCAGCTGCAGTGTTGGGGGCTATAGTTTAAGTTTCCCCTAGGAAGAGAGGCCTACCAGACCCCTGGAAGAGCTGATCCTGGAACTTATATAAAGCGGATCTGAGAGGCACAAGGGGTGGACTGTGGTGGATACTGCAATGCCCTGCCCAGAGTTCCCTTTAGCAATAAAGGCCTTATTACTTCAGTTGTTAAGAATGTTGCCATCAGAGAGCCCTTGGCTGCAAGCCCCATTCAGGCATCTCATCAGCTGAGAATTGTCTTGTTCAAGATCACACCCTATTCTCAGAGTGTCCCACATGAAATGGCTCACTGATGCTGTGTATAAAGACCTGGTCCTCTTGCCCCTACTTGAGATAGCTTTGAAGTTTCATCCTAATTTCAGAATTCCCTACAGTGTATGCTGAGGCATTCTACTGATAGTGCACTGACATTTGATTTTTTCCTCTTTTCATTCCTGCTTATTTTCTCCCTTTTCTTCCATAAATGTTTATCCCAGCAGCTCTCCCCAATAAACCTCCTATACTAATCTTTGTCTCATAATCTGTTTCCTGGGGATCCAATCTGTGACAACGATTCATGCATGTTTCTCTCCATACATCCCCAAATCAAGAGTCATATCTGTTGTTTAATATTGTGAAATATTCTTTAGCCTCTATATGCAACTGTTGCAAATATTGCATTAATTTTTTTATAACTTTGGAACCACAAACCAGAAAATAAATACAAACAAGAAAATGGACACTGCTGGGAAACTGAAGTTTGTTAAGCAAAAATCTATGGCATTCATGTGTCTGAGAAGAAGGCTCTGACAAGGTAGCTTGTTTTTTTCTCTTCCCTAAGTGGTTCACTGCTAGAATCTTCCCTGTAGTCTGAAATAATGTCTATTTCTTATGTCAGCAGTGGCACAATCCACAAATCTTCATGGCATTTGGACACAGTTGCCTTTTGTTTAAAGGAGACAGGGAAACAGATGTGGAGAAGCATTTTCCTGGAGCCCGAACAGTGTTAGTCAAAGTACAGATGTTTAGGCCTATAAGTTGCACTGTACCAACAATGAGCACCAGATCCCATGTAACACAGTCACCCATGTGTTCTTTAATAAGTGTGTGTGTGTGTGTGTGTGTGTGTGTGTGTGTGTGTGATATGCAGGACCCTTCAAAGCATGAGGTTTAGGGTGGCCCTCGTCCCCAGTTCTAGGGGCAGCAATGAGGCTAAGATAACAGTGGATAACATTCCTAGATGTTCTGGAAAGTTAAGTGGTCTTATAGCCAGTTCTGGGTCTGACTGTGGCCCCGGGTCCCCAGATTCTTACTCTAGTGTTGTTGTTATAGCATACTCAGGGATCAGGGGTTGGTTTAAGGTTTTGGGTACAGTGGCCTTGCTGGGTCATGCACATATGAAGTATAATTTAACATCACTTTTTGAAGATGAAAATTCAGTCCTTCTTCTAGGGGAAAAAGGCCTATTTCTGGGAAACACATGAACTAATTGGCCCTGAAGGCAGTGTGGTGTAGGAGAAAGAGTACAGTCTGGAGTATGGAATGAAGGAGGAAGGTATTAACATTTCTTTTCCCTTTCTATTTTTCAAACATGAAGGAGTAGAATTGGGAGAGGAAAGAAATGAATCTGGTTTGAATTCTTTGAATTAGAGGTCCTTTTGGGACTTTCAAGTGGAGATGCTCAGTGTTCATTTGAAAAGTATGGATATGAGCACAGAAGAAAGGTCTGACTAAAGATATGTATTGTAGATGATAACTGAAGCCAAGGAGTGAGTCAGGTAGCCCCAGCAAGGGGTACAGACTGAAAGACTGAGAGCAGAATGCTGAGGAAGCTCCATATGTGTGAGACTTTGGCAAGCAGGAATGCAGAACTGAAACCAAGCATACAGCCTCCCATATATATTACAATGCATACCTCTATACATTCTTTTTTTCCGTTTTAAGAAAATTGTGGTAAAATACAGAAAACGTTTACCATCTTCACCATTTTTAAGTGTACAGTTCATTGACATTTAGTACATTCACATTGCTGCATAACCATCACCATCATCCATCTCTAAAACTCTTTCCATCTTCCCAAACTGAAATTCTATACCCGTTAAACAATAACTCCCCATTAAGGTGGATGGACCTAGAGTCTGTCATACGGAATGAAGTAAGTCAGAAAGAGAAGATCAAATACCGTATGCTAACACATATATATGGAATCTAAAAAACAAAAAACAAATGGTTCTGAAGAACCTAGGGGCAGGACAGGAATAAAGACGCAGACGTAGAGAATGGACGGACACGGGGAGGGGGAAGGATAAGGTGGGACAGACTGAGTGAGAGCGTGGCATGGACATACATACACTACCAAATGTAAAATAGATAGCTAGTGGGAAGCAGCTGCATCGCAAGGGGAGATCAGCTCCGTGCTTTGTGACCACCTAGAGGGGTGGGATAAGGAGTGTGGGAGGGAGACACAAGAGGGAGGGGATATGGGGATATATGTATACATATAGCTGATTCACTTTGTTATACAGCAGAAACTAACACAACATTGTAAAGCAATTATACTCCAATAAAGATGTTAAAAAAAATAACTCCCCATTATCCCATCTCCCTGGCAACCACCATTCTACTGTCTGTCTATGAATTTGATTACTTGAGGTACCTCATTTAAGTGAAGTCATTCAGTATTTGTCCTTTTATGACTGGCTTCTTTCTTTCTTCTTTTTTTATTTTTTTTGGGCGCGCCACGCAGCATGTGGGATCTTAGTTCCCTAACCAGGGATCAAACCCATGCCCCTTGCAGTGGAAGCACAGAGTGTTAACCACTGGCCTGCCAGGAATGTCCCTATGACTGGCTTATTTCATTGAGGATAATGTCCCTGTATTAGTCTGCTTGGGCTGCTGAAACAAAATACCACAGACTGGGTGGCTTGAAAAACAGAAATTTATTTTCTCACAGTTCTGGAGCCTGGGAGGTCCAAGATTAGGCGCTGGTAAACTTAGTTTCTGTGAGAGCTTTCCTCTTGGCTTGTAGACAGCCACCTTCTCACTATGACCTCACATGGCCTTTTCTTGGTGCATGTGTGTGGAGAGAGACCAAATGAGCTTTCTGATATCTCTTCTTATAAGGACACTAATCCTATAGGATCAGGGATCCACCCTTATGGACTCATTTAACCTTAATTACTTCCTTAGAGGACCTATCTCTAAATACAGCCATACTGGGGGTAAGGCCTTCAACATATGAATTTGGGGGGGACACACATTCAGCCCATAACAGTCCTTAAGTTTTCTGTACACATTTGGAGTCCTGGTTTTTTAAAATGTAATTTTTATATTTATAGAGTACCATAAGGCTTATAAAAGCAACAATAAAAATCTGCCAGAACTTTGCTTCATCCTTCCCCATCCCACATTTCTCCTCCTCAGAGAGAATCACTTTCAAATCTTTTAACTATTTCTTCTGGTATCACTCCATATTTCTAAATAATCTGTTTATACTTTTATTTCTTGACTTTTAATTTTTACACATCAGCTATGATTTTCTGCAATGAAAAGATTCAGTTATCTTTTTTTTAAATCCCTTGCAGCTCTGACAGTCATTCTTTTTTTAAAAATTAATTGATCAATTAATTTATGGCTGAGTTGGGTCTTCGTTGCTGCACGAAGGCTTTCTCTAGTTGTGGCGCTCGGGCTCTAGTCACATGGGTTTCAGTAGTTTCAGCACGCGGGTTCAATAGTTGTGGCACACGGGCTTACTTGCTCCGTGGCATGTGGGATCTTCCCGGACCAGGGCTTGAACCTGTGTCCCCTGCATTGGCAGGTGGATTCTTAACCACTGCACCACCAGGGAAGCCCAAGATTCAGTTATCTTAAACTTCCCATCCCATATACACGCTTCTCCCACAGTTTCCCAATATATTGTTGTTACATCACTATATTTTATTAAATCAATATTCTATGTTTATTTTATGGCTACATAAATATTATTCACAGCTGAGCCATGAGAAAGAGTAGTTAAGAACATAAACTCTGCCAGTGGATAGCTTGGCTTCAAATCTTGGTTTTGTCACTTAATAGCTATGTGACCTTGGGCAAATCTCTTCTCTTCTTTCTACCTCACTTTCCCCATATTTAGAATGGGAATAGAAATACCTATTTTATTGTATTGCTGTGATGATTAAAAGATTAACACTCAGAGTAGTACTTGTCACATAGTAATTAGCGTATATCATATTTTATTGTTATGCCTTGTATAAATTTTTATTTTCCCTTCAATTATATCTGGTTTTGCTTCATGTAGTTTGGAGTTTTATCATTAGGTGCATGTATGTTTACAACTGTTAAATCTTTTTGATGGATTGACCCTCTCATCAATATAAATGGCCCTTCTTTGTTTCTAATAAACAATGCTTGTCTTGAGGCCTAATTTTTCTGATATTAGTATAACCATTCCAGGTCCCTTTTGTTTACTGTTTGCATGGTACATCTTTTCTAACTTTTTATTTACAACCTATTTGT